>JBAMYA010000011.1:3872141-3891122 GCA_037176975.1 Arrhamphus sclerolepis
CTGGGCATCCCTGCTCAGGCTGCTGCCCCCGCGACCCGGTAACGGATAAGCGGAGGAAGATGGATGGATGGATGGAGTTTGGAAATGGAGACGCTCTCTGCTGTTGACAAGAAGTCACACCAGTGAGTAACTGTCTGGTGTGAAGCACGGCTCAGTTAGAAGTGTCAGCTTGCGAGAGACTGTTTCCTGCTCCCTATTTGTTATCTCTATGCAAATTTTTTGTCTTACTTTCACATCAACGTCAGCTCTATCGAGCGCAATCAGAATATTTTAGACTTTGTCAAAGTGATATGCACATCTGCACAATCTAATGGCTGAATCCACAAATTCAACGTCTTTGTCATTTTCCCCCACCTGCTGAAGTCGGATGCAGTTGCACCACCATAAGTTTTTTATAAATGTGTGACAAAGGAGGAAAATAGCTTATCACTTCATGATACACACAGTTATTTTTCTAACAAAAAGGCAGAGCTGCTGTCACGTCCTCTCACCTTCGCTCTGGACTTTTCTTAAGGTGACAGAAGGGGTCGAGATGGCAGAGGCACGGAAGTTGGCAGGTAATGTCTCTGAGGAGTCAGAGGTAACACCACGGAGGTCCTTCTCTCTGAACATTTTCCTCCATGATGGCGACCGTGTGAATGTTTTTGTGCCATCCTGCGAGACCGTAAAATAATGTCAGCGGTTAATATAAACAGAGTCTCAGCAGAGGCTATCTGACCTACCTATTAGTGGGCTTAATTAAATGAGCGCTTGACAAAACACATGTTGTTGTGGCGATGTTGCCCAGTTTTTAGTTTTAAATGCTGTAACTAACTAATTAGCACCCACGTAAACACAGCTGGACCTCAATGGTGCCACAGTGGGCACATGGTGTGTCAAAAAGGCTTGCTTCAGACTATTGTTTTATCAATAAAAAGAAATCAGTCTGTCGTGGCACAAATTTAACAAGCCAGTAACAAAAGCCTCGTTGTCGGGAAAATAGTCCCAGTCGGGCTGGTTACAAAAAAACACACACTCCCATCCTTTAGGACCAAAGATTAACTCGACTGACTTTCTACTGACAGTTAACTTTGTTTTACCTCGTCGGGCCTCCTCTCCGTTCCCATGGAGATGAGAGCATTGTACTCCTTCTCCAGGAGCTGCCTTGCCTGAAAAGGGCACAAGAAGCAAAGACGTCAAAGAGATAAAAAGGGTTTCCTGGGTTAGGATTTGAATTCTTTTAAAACCAGTCACACCCAAAAAGCAGCAGTGTGAGCTTCATCAATAGCTGAGTGATCAACGGTCTGCAAAGACCATTTAATATTAAAGCAGAGTACCTGTGTGTTCTGGTTTGGTATCTGAAGAAGGAGGGCCAAGTCAGTATAGTCAAAAGTATCATCTAACGCCAAGAGAGCCCCATGAACCCCACTTTCTAATAGGTTGTCAGCAAACTCCTTGAGGCCAATGGACTGCACCCAACACATCACCCGCTCGTTGGACCACACCATCACATCTGTGCAGAGACACGCAAAGACAAATTATTCACCGCCACTGTGATATTTAGTGATGGAAGGGTCTCTGTGTCAATATATGGAAAAATATTGTGACTCTATTGTGATTTAAGTAAGAGAGACGACGGTTTGGCCCCTAATAAGATGCTGGTTATGGAGCTGCCAGGCAGGAGAAAATGTCAAGACTAAAGAGGAAATGTCAAGATGTGGTGAAAGTAGAAGGAGAAGAAGCTTTTGTAACATTATTCATGAGCTTCACCTTGGTTCTGGTGTTGACTGTCGTCCCTCTTCCTCTCCAGCTCTTTTCTGTCGTAGTTCAGGCGTTTCAAGCACATGATGCCATAATGGAGACTCACCCTGTCATTGGGAACAACACAGCTTATTTTTTTTCATGATAGTTGACGAAAATGCGAGAAGATCATCATCAGGTGCCAATCGAGTGACAATGGAGAGATGAAGAAAAACGAAGCTCTTCTGCACCTATGAAAACTGTCCACCATCTTCAGTTGGCCCCTCAGTTCCTTCTTGGTCAGGTGATCAAGCATGCGGGCATCCACCAGTGACTCCATGAAGTAAGAGCGGTACTGGGGCAGACCCAGACTGGGCAGCCATTCGTTTCCCACCCACTCATGATTCATGTCTCCATAGGCCAGGATCTGGAGGATAGCAGGGTTGATAGAGATATTTGGCATGAAAGAGGAGAAATAAAACTTACAATGTAACCAAAGTTTTTTTGGCACTTCATAAATAACAATGAATAATAAATTAGTAACCACACTCACTGACAGAACACACTTAAAGCACACAAGTTAGGACTACTTTGGCACAAATGCTGATCATTGCTCAGTAATATAGGTTAAAAACATATACTGAAATGAAACTTGTCACTTGAACATCTTGACATTCTCACCTGATCCCAGCTGAACTCCTTTTGCTCCTTTAGGTTCAGTCAGTGAAGAGAAAGGGGAGCGAGAGTTGCAGCGAAAGGAAAAGATCGCCAGGGAAGAGCATGTTTGCGTGTGTGAGCGTGTGGCGTGTTTGCATGTGTGTGTTTGCGTGTTACGATGAGTCAGTTCCAGGACAAAATGCGAAGGAAAGGCAGAAGGAGGAAAAGCTTTGTTAGTGAGTGAAAATTAGTTGGAAAACCACCACATCAAAATAGATTTTTAGGGAATACCAAGGAAAAGGTGAAGACAAACATTCCTAATAAGAGACAAAAAGGAAAAAAAAGGTCAATGTGAGAGATTTACTTTTAAACTTTGAGATATGATGGTTTGTACTCAATATGTACTTAAAAAAAATCTAAATGGGTGTAAGAGCTCTTAACAAAAAAATGAATGAAAATTAAAAAAAAAAAAAGTGTTCTTAGTAGATTTGGATGAAATGTAATACTCAGTCTTACTGGTTTGGTGGCTGCAGTGAGTGACTCCATCTCAGCATGTGTCATCCAGATATTACTAGTTGACTGTAAGAACAGAAAACAAATATCAGCCTGCTCGTCTGACATGAGAGCACAGATTTGTCAACGAGCCAGCTGTGTGCACATGTGAGGTTTGTTCTCGTGTTTCTCACGGAGCCTTACAGAACGAGTGCTTGCAGGCGCAGACGGACTCGTGAGGGAGACCATCTCCTGGATGGCCAGGCGAAGCTTGAGCCTGTGCAGCGGGTTGCTGATCCCGATTTCTCTCTGGATCTCTGTGTCTGACAGGTTGGCCATGATAGCGCCGCTCTTCACGTTGGCACGGCAGGCCGCCACATACCATGCAGGCATCCCGACCCACAGCTGGGTAAACAGAGAGCCAATGGGGTGCACTTTCAATCGCAAGGCACGCAAAAGCTTATATTTCATGAAAGTTCAAGCGAGAAAAGCACGTCATAAAAGTGTCACAGTTCAAAAAGTTGTGACACCATGTGAAATCTAAATTAAAACAGAATGCAATGACTTGTACATCTCAGTCTCATAAACCCATCTTTTATTCATAATAGAGCATTGAAAATATATCAGACATTGAAAGTGAGGCATTTTACCATATTATGGAAGAGTTAGCTTATTATTAATTTAACGGTAGGAACACAACTCAAAAATCATGAGCTTCAAAAGGCTGCAAAAGTAAATAGTACTTAAAAAAGATTAAAAATGTCTTGCATTAGGTCAATTGACAATATGTCAGTGGCATGATATAAAAAGAGCATCTTGGAGAGTCTCTCAGAGGTAAATACAGGAAGAGGTTCATCAATAAATTTTGAGATATAATGAAATCAAATGATTACAATAATCTGGAGAAATAATCTGGAGAAATAGGCATACAATATTGCATGCCCACGATCCGCAGGTCCCCAGGAAAATCAGCGCATGCAAAATAAAGCTCTATCAAGCAAAGGACGAAGACACATGTGAACATGGTCCAGAAATGCCAACATCTTCTCTGGGCCTGAGCTCATTTAAAAGGCAAAGTGAAAAACGGTCCTGTGATCAAACAAATTGAAATTTTAAATTGGTTTAGAATGAAGAGGAGCAGGACCATCAGGCGTGTGATCAGAGCTGAAAAACCTGCATCTCTGATGGTACCAGGATGTGTTAGCGCCTATGGAATTCCAGATGATGATGATGATGTACGCCGGTGAATAAAAAATAGGTTTATAGGATTTACAAAATATTTACATCTGTTGTTGTTTACATTTTACACAAAGCCTAACTTCTTCTTTTGAACTGGGTGCAGACTTTGTACCTCTGACTCATGAGTGAAACTTACCTCGTAATGCTGAGATTTAACACTTTTTATGCAATTGTAAGTGCTGGATAATCAGTAAACCACAAAAAACTGACAGCAGATATATACATAAATAGGACAAAGTTGCAACAGGAATTTTACACAATGACGTGACGATATAATGACTTATGTACCTCAAGCCATGTGACAACAGTGGGGCCATCCCATGAGGCGAAAGGTAGACCCTGACGACAGGCTTCTTCTAACAAGTCATGTCTGGCAGTGAGAGTGGAACACAAAAGTGTGACAGAGATTAATTTCTTAATATCTCACCTTACCAATGTCTCTCTTTAAAAATAGAAAATCCCAATGAACATGAGATGTTGGGCACCACATTTGTTTCTTGTAGTCCCACAAGGGAGCTTATTTATATATATGTAAATGTATAGTTTACATTTTATACAGCAATGACTTCATCTGTAAAAGCCCGGTTACTGACTGCAATACAGACGATTTCTAAGATCTTTGTATAACATGAGAAGAAGATGGCTGAGCTCACTTCTTTTTGCTGCGACGGTCTTTTTCCACTGTTCCAGTGCCAAGTTTAGCCAAGCCTAACGGGTCAGCTGAGCCAAGGTCATCAGAAGGAGTGGAAGCTGTGGAGACAATAACCGCTTTCATCATCATCATCATCCTCACTTTTGATGGACAGAAAAAGCATTTTCAAAAGAGATTTTCTGATCTGTCCACAGACCCAGTGAGGCAGATTCTCGTCCAGGTGCACCAATCCTTCCCTTTTCCTTTTTGCCAAAGAGACGTCCAATAGAGGACTTGATGCTTTTCTTTTTGCTGGCTTTGTGGAGGGAATCCTGACTAGCGGTGGTGGCACCATCAGCAGAGAGACTAGGCAGGAATAACAGTGGAATAACTTTACAAGGATGCTGAGATCACGAGGTGAATCATTAGGTTTGTTTTTTGAACCATATGGACACTTGACAGTGAGCTGTTTGTACATGAGTAACCTACCTGCGAAATTCACGGTGGTCATCAAGGCCTGCCCCGGGGTGTGTGTGTGTCATTCTGTCCAATCGTAGCGCTCGAGGAACTGGCGGAGGAGTTGAGTCAATGAGGGCAAGGGCTCTGCATTCCTCACCCTCTTTGATATTCTGCAGAGTCGGAAATATTCGGTAGTTTAACATGGAGCACCTCAGTTCGATTAAATTCCTGGCATATTAGTTAAGACACTACACCTGTCTGTCAGTCTCCCGAGCAGGTGAATGTGGCAGACGGGGGGTGGAATGTCCAGAACTGGGTGGAGAGGGGGATGCCAGCGTTGAGGAGGTGATGGAGGGCGTCATGTAGCCCCTCCCAACACTATCCCGTCCTCCCAGTGAGGAGGGTGGAAGAGGCGAGCTATCCAGAGCCACGCTGCTGACCCGACTCTCAATCTCTTCCGCCCTCAACTCTGTGCTCTCCTTCTCCTCCTGAATCAACCTGAGAGAAGAGCAGAGACAAAAATGTTTCATTCATAAAGACTGAAAAGTTAATTTTTATAAAAGGTTATAGAGAAATATACCCCATCCTCTGCTCTAATTCGTATTTCACAAGTCTCATTTAATCTCCAATGCTTACTTAATCTCCTTGTTAATGGCCTCCAGTTGCTCCTGTAGCATGATGGCCAAAGTCTGTACATCTGTCTGTCCGCTGGGAGAGAGCAGCTCAGATCCAAACAGAGTCTCTCTGTCGTCCTCATCATCAGAGCAGCCTCCTTCCACACCACCTTCAAACCCTGGACCCAGCATAGTGCTGCTGTCCCATTCTCCATACTGAAAAAAAGAAAAAAAAAGTCTTCCTAATAACAAATTACATCTACATTGTCATTATCATCATCATCAAACCAGCCTGAGATTAACACCTTGTTGCCATCATCCCTAGCAGGTCCCCAGCGGCCACGGTGTGCCCTCCTGACCACCACCCCCCCAGAAGAGCTGCCGTAGCCGGCCGGGAGTGAGCCGCCACCCTGAGGGTACCGCAGCTCTGAGGCACTCCCTGGAAGAGATCTTCGAAAAAGGGTGGAGGGGAGTGAGCTGACGCTGCCTGCCCTGTGGTCAGATCCGGAATTAACATGTTAGGCCACAGCGCTTGAAAATGACAAAAATCCTATTTCTTGGTTGAGAAAGTAAAATGGTGCCCTAAATAAAGCATGAATTTATTATGTGCATATTCGTCTGCCACCCTCCAGGTACAACATAAATTATATAAGTATAAAGCACATTTTTCGTGGATGCACGGCTAAAACAAAAGGGAAGCAAAAGTTCATATTCACTGTCAAATGTGTATAAAGCCTATTTTGCCTTGTGAATACTTTTGGGTCACTGGAAGTGTTCATCGTGTCTAACCTGGAATATGAAGACCCAGGTCTGCCTCTCATCTGATCCAGCTCCAGCTGCACTCGTTCAAGCTCAGCAAGGAGCTGCTCCTGCAAGATACAGGCAAAGAACATTCAAAATCTCCTTTCCCTCTGCATTCCCTCCAACATCTTCAACTTTTATGAAACACGTTGAACAAAAACTGAAGAAGTGAATACCTTATTAGCAAGAAGGTCATCTTGGATTTTCTTCATGTTGGACAGCTCCTCAGAAAGAGCGTTCTGGTAAAGAAAATGAGTGAAGATTTGTCATAAACATTTTAGGAACTCAACAGCATATATTTCACCAGCATGTAGTCAGTTTTCTTCTCACCTTCTCTTCTAGCGCTGCCATCCGCTCCTTGAGGTGAAGCTGAAGTCTCTCATTGGACTCAGACAGAAGCTTGTCCACCGTATCTGACAGACGCTTGTTGTGTTCGTCGTTCATCTTTTCCCTCTGCCTCGCCTAACATGAAGCGGCGAGAGCAGCGCTCAGCACAGAAAAGCAACGTGCACCACAACGTAGCCGGTCAGAAAACTGTAAATAACCTTACCCTCTGCAACTCTTGGTTCTTCTCCTCAAGCTGGGCTTCCATTTGCCGTAGTCGCTCCTCAAAGTTTCCATGGCGCTCCTCTGCCTAAGAACAGGAAACGTGAGGATATTAAAATTCTGCTTTTGATGCACAAATTGTCTAAATTAATGTGATATTATATTCCCACTGGGTCTGAAAAAAGGCACAGATGCAGTCAGTACATGCTACCTGGCTGGATAATAGATATTCTTTATACCTGCAGGAGCACTCAGCAACCTCTGCTTCAAAGTACCTTATTAAGAGCAGCTACTCTTTGTGCAAGCTGGGCCTCAATTTCAGGCAAAGTCTCTGCCCTCTGCAGGGTCTGCTGGAGTTTCTGCTTGGCCTCATCCAGGCGCTCCTGAAGTTGTCTGTTCTTTTCTTCACTCTGATCACACATAAGCAAACACCGAACTTATGAGCTCTGAGGCTGGAAATGGCTGTTGGGATCCATTTTCATATTTAATAGCAAACACAAACTATTTCACTATAGCCACAGCTTGGTACTGTGATGTTTGAGGCAAACTTTACTTGTCTGTACAGGGACTCCTTGCTCGCCAGCTCATTTTCCAGTTTGTCTTTGATGTCATGGAGAGACGTTGCCTCCCTCTGGGCACTGAGATACCTGCATGCAACACAACGTTTAGAAAAAATGGATAAGTAGCTCTCTAATTTAATGAGATTTAGTCGATCATTTAATCTGTCTGGCCTGTGAGAAAAGAAAGCTACCGTGTGTTTATACACTTATATGCTTATAACATCATGTATAAGCATTTACATGATAAGCACAAGCGGAAAGCACGTAGCCAGGTACAAGATGAAACATCATATGCTTCTTCTACATTGTCTGCCTAATGTTTGCAACTCTAATTATTGTGGAAAATGAGAGAAAATCCATACTTTAGAACAAAAAAATTGCAAAGTTTACCTCCGCTCTAGTGTCGTAATTCTTTCCTCCATATCTTCTCTTTGACAAAGAGCCTGAAGAAAGCATCAATGCATGATGAGACAAAATTATATTAGTTATTATTATTATTATATAGTTATTATTTTATATAACTTAACAGCTTGTTTAATTATAGAGCTGTGGGAAATGACTTCCAGGCAAGAGATGTCTAAAAATGGGACAAAAATGCATGTTTATATGTGATCTGCTTGGGAATTTATGCAACTACAGTAAAAGCAATCAGAAAAAACAATCTTACAATGCCTTGATATTTCTTAATTTCCCCTCCATTAGCCTTGAGAATAACACATTTTTAGTGCATATGCCCACAGTGTTCAAATATACTCTTGAAACCCCAGGTGCTGAGATTGCTCTGTCTTGGCTGGGAACAGACAGACTGGCCAAACAGACCTCTTTCACTTCCCTTTGGAGCTTCTGATTGGCCTCCTCTGACTTCGTCACCTCCCTCCTGGCGGCCGCAAGCTGTTCCTCTATTTCCCCAACCTGACGTGACACAACAAAAGGATATGAGATGACACAGACAGAGCTCATGTACGTCAGGGTGAACCGCCACAGCGCCAATTGTAAATAAACACGACAGTAAGTGAATATAAATGTCCATCTGGTCAGTGTAAGAACACTTAAAAAGCACCACTGCTATGATGAAACACACTGACGAAAGAGCCTGACACATCAGACGTGGACATTGTGTCTGCATTTTTGTCTTCCCTTCAGCTCGTTTTTCATCTCTTTAAACACTCAGAAGTTTACTAGAGCAAAACATTTAGTCCACTTAGTCATCCAAATGCTTATTGCACAGCTTCACCATGTCTAAGGTCAGATCCCTTCTGATTGTCTTCTACACAATATGGTTTTTTTACAGCAGCTGCAATAGTGCAACCAGCCACTAGAGGGGAGAGGGTGACCATTAGAGTTAGGCTGCACAGTTTTCTTCTTTTTTGACATCTTCAGTGACATTAGAAATCCTCATCGTGACAGAAATGAGGATGTTAATCAATAATACAAAGCCACTTTCAAACTTTTTGATTTTAGGCTTATCAAAGAAGGCTTTTCCATCCTTGCTTTTTTAAAAATGCCATCCTGCTGAAGCTCACATAGATAACGATATATCAGGATCACTCACCTGCCGGCACATGAGAGCGAGTCTCTCCCTCAGCTGGGACAGTTCAGCTCTCTGACGCTCTATCTCTCCCTCTCTCTGTCTTTCAAGCTCCCCGTCCTCCAGGCCAGACGAGGGACCATTGGGGAGCCGCTGGAATGATGACAATATCACGGAAAATGAGAATGAAGTAGAAAAATGATCAGTTAGAATCAGATTCAAATTCTGTGGGGATTAAAGTCACACTGACAAGCCACGGTACCCACTGTACTCTACTTTTCTAACACATACACAAAAACTACTGGAACCAACATGCATAAAACCCTCCCTTACATCTTTCCCGCCGTCCACCCCTTGTTGACGTCTTTTAATTTGGTCTCTTAATGAGATTACCTGAAAAGAAACAAAATGGGCAAACAGACATTTTAAATTATTATTTTCTTGTTTTTTTTGTTTGCTTTTTTTTTCTCATTTGATATGTTTTGAAATGCAGGAATTCTTTCTCATCAGACTTTACCTCTTGAGAAGATGCTGCAAGTTGATCCTCTAACATGGACACCCTCTCGAGGGCCACACGGAGCCTCTCTCGAACCTGCATTTTGAGACAAAACGAAATAATACAAGTCAATCAATCAATGTAGCAGTAAGCAAAGTAAGTAAATAAAATAAATAAATAAAATAAAAACAGAAGTGTGTGTCTGTATTTTCAATGCAGCATTTTACTAACATTTTAGTTGTTTGTTATGAGGTAATCGCATGGCCACAAAAATACATTTTTGCTGTCACTGTGTGGCAACAAATGTGCCAAATGTGGCTGCAGGAAGGATAAATACGATGTTGCCTCAGACAAGCATTATCTTATAGCTTTGGACAAAAAAATGGGACACCTTTCTAGGAGCTGTTAGTAGTTGTAGTTGTTGATCGCAAAATAGTGGTAAAATACAAGGAAGCAATATGACGAGATAACACATACTATTAACAGAACTATAAATTGTTGATTTCATGCAGTTTCAGTCGTGGTAGTAGCCACAATCATATCTGGGCTAGAGATTATTATAACACCCTCAAACAAGAGTGGTAGAAGCTGTAAGGGTATTTGCAGTAGCAGCAGTTGCAAGTAATTAAAAGTGGTAGTTCTGCTGATGGCACAAACCTTCTCTATTGCTCAAAAATATTGTTTGTGCCCTCATGATGTAAAAAAGGCTCTATTGCATGGATAGTTTTCAGTTTGCACAAACATCTGTGTGCACCTGGTTTTCACATGCACAGCTTTTATGACAAATTAAACACTACACAAATTGCCTGCTGACATCTCATTGGGGGCAAAACTTTCTGTTTTGAAATATTTTATGAGCATTGCAGTTCATGTTCATGTCACCCCCCCCCCCCCCCGCCCCCTTTTTTTTCTCCGTCTCCACCAGTAACTCTAGGAAATATCTTGCCCTTTATAATGAATGCTCCACTACTGACTTCATCAGCTCGCTGCAGATTTTGTCTGTTGTTTTATTTTGAGTTAAGATTTGCTGAAAGAGACTATAAACCATAGAAATAAGTCAGAGCAAAGCTTTAAAGTTGCTTTTGATTAACCCACCTTCTCATCCAGGGCCTTGTGGTGCTCAAACAGGGATTTGAGGGCTTTGAGGACTTCCACCTCGCTGGAGACCCCTGCAGGGGACTGGGCTTGCCTCTTCACCACTGTCATCCTCAAACTGCGCTCATGGCGGGACACTAGACACTCTAGGTGTTCAAGAAGTAACTATGGGATAGGTCGGAACAGATTGAAGGTGAGGAAGAGTGGGAGGTGACAGCAAGGTTAAACAAGCATTTTAAAGGATGTGAAAATAGTTGGTGAGGACCAAAAGATGCAGTGTAGGATGGAGAATAGTGGAAATATTAGCAGTGAAGAGTTTTAGAAATGACACGGGGACAAAATTGGGTGGTGAGAGTCCAAAATAACACAAAGGGACAATTAGCGGGTAGGAAGCAGAGGAAAAGCAGATAAAGACAAATACAAATAAAAATGAAAGGGAAAGAGAATTGGATGAAACAGGAAGGGAAGGTAAAAAAAACAAACAAACAAACAAAAAAAACAGAAGCAAATGAAACAATATCACACCCACACAGCCACAATTGGTGAGGAAGACAGTACAGAGGCTGTTACAATGCTAATAGGCAAAATGGACGCTAAACATCTTACGCGTGTGTTGTTTCTCTCTGCCTTGAGCTCAGCAATTTCTTCCTCCCTTTCTAGAAGCTGCTCCCGGCAAACATTCAGCTCTTTAGTCAACACAGCAAACTCCTGTGGAACACACAAGCTGCGTTCAGGGGCAAAATTAAAAACAAACTGTTTGAATGTATGTTTTTAATACTCTAAGTGTTGTTTGAACTGCCAGCTGGGCTACAGTACAATGAGAGTTTCAAGACAGAAATCATAATTTGGGCAAGACATGAAAAAGTGACTCTGCAAATGAAATAAAACCGTCTACTTTAAGCGTAGACACAGAGAATATTAAAAATATACAAAAGCAAAGGCTTCCAGAAACACGCTTTGTAAAACACCTGAGACGGGGGATGTAGGAGGATGAGCATGATGTAAACCTACATAACAATCATGTGAATCACTGACACAGTTTTCACCACCACTCTCTCCTGCTCACCCTCCTCTGTAAACTCGTATTCATGGATGAATTACATCACACTGTTACAAAATGGCTCGACACTGGAATGCACAAGAGAGGCCCCCAAAAACAAAGCACTGATAAGGCATTACGGCATTGCTGGGAATACATCTGCAACTCCCCAGTGCAAACAGGAGAGCATGCCTTGAATTTAAGATTTGAAAGGAGGAAAAAAAAAACAAACAAACCAAAAAATACTGTACGATACATGGTTAAGGATTTCTTTACGTCTTCATGAACCTGCCAAAGACTTCAGGGCAGAAACAATAGCTGTTTATGAGATTGACAATTATGTTGCAGACATTTATGCTTTATGATGCAAAAAAAGTTGAAAGTAGAGACATGAAATGCATCTGTGTTTGGAAAGGGGAGGAGAGTGAAAGACAGATCTATACAGATGGTAACACAGTGGGATCATTGGCTCTCGGCTGTACAGGATTGTTTCTTGTTTGCATTGAGGTCAGCTTCTCAGTTGTCCCCTTGTCGTTTCTTTTCTATTTCAGCCACTACATCTCTGTGGGCCGTGGTTTCCATTCATTTAAATGGATTTCCGGTCCTGCTCTGCACCACAATGCATGAGGTACACATACAGGAAATATAATTTTGAAAATACCCATGTTGCAAGTCATTTTTAATTTTTTCTTTTTTTTGGTATATAAATTTGAATTCAATACAATCCAGAAAATACAGTAAAACAATCCAGTACAGCAGTTCTTACGAAATTCACGAGTGTTAATCTTTCAGAGGTGTTTAAAATTGTGTCAGGCATATTTAGATCTATAAAAGCTACTATTTTATTTATTGTTTTTTTTTATGTCACGAAAAGTCAGCTACATCTACAACTGTCTCTACAGCCGGGAGACCTCATCTTATTTATCAGCTGCTGTTTAGTTATAGACTTATTCTCTAAAACAACTTGCATAAGTCAAGGAAAACACAATATTTTTCAGCACAATCCAACCTTCTTTTTTTTTTCAAACCATTAAACAAGTAATACAGCACAGACCCTCCATTTGTAAGATGATTCTCCTTTTTCTGGGTTACCATAGTAACAAGTTCCCCGAGTGTGATGTCACCTACAGGGAACATTTGGCTATTCAGTAAAAAATTGTGTCTGTTACAGACATTTACAGACATTGAGAGGCTGCTAGTGAAATTTCAGAAGACTGCGTTTAGAAAAATGTCAGAAGTGGAGAAACTTGAGCATTCAAAACTAACCCCAAGCTGCCATGATCGAGCCTCCATCTATGGCTAGACAGGAGTGAAACAGACTGGTACAAGAGAAGCCTGGGTAAGGTTTTTGCAGGTTTTTAAAAGTAAAGTATATTAATGACAGTAGTTCTTCATCATTTTGTTTTGCTTTCAAGATTCTTTTTTTTTTTTTTTGGTCAGGTCAGAAATGCTGCTGTCATGAAATTAAGGAAATAAAGCAGACTCAACCATTGAGCCACAACCACAACCACAGTAATGTCATAAGTAGGGCAATACATTGGCTTCAAATTAGCCAAGTAAGCCATGAAGCTGTGTATGTGACAAATAGCTAGCCAGCTGTTCTGCCTTCATCACTGGAACGCATTTCCCTTGAAGCCAGAACTGATCCAGCTCTGCATCTCATTATTCCTCCGTCATTTCTGGGAGATGCAGAGTTGGACTGGTTTTTGTGGCATTATAACTCAGTATTGCAGATGTTGGAGGGCTACAATACAGCTCAGGGAATCATTTTTATGCTCAGAACGCAGACTTGTTGTGCTTTAATCTAACATTAAGTTGTTTTGACATACATGCAAAGTAGAACAAAAAGCAATATATTCAGTAAGAGCCCCACTTTGAGTAAAAAGAAAAGAAAAAAAGCTGTTCATACTATCGCTGTAAGGTATAATCTTCAAGTTTACATTATTGATTACCAGCAGTTTCACACAGTTAAGTCAGAAACTTCTGGTAGAAATAAACATTCGCTGACACTCAGCTAAGATTATTAATAAGCATTGTCCTCCAGCATCAACATTCATAAATGATGTGGACAATACAAAAAAATAAACCTTAAAATGCTATGAGGGTACAATTGCAAATGCAAGTAAAACTTAAACTAGATTAACCAGACAATGCTACGAACTACAAGTTTAAATAAGTCATCATTCATAGGAAAGGTTTACCATCTCATGAGCTAACTGCACAGTTACACACAGAAAAACACAAGTATAACTAATTTCTGATATATGAGGGGTTACACAAAGCAACCTCACAAAGAGAGCGTTTCCTTAATTCTAACTTGTCAAAACTAATCCAAACACAAATAGTTCCTCATCATAGATGGAGAACATGCACATGCACGCTTACCTGTGGCAAGGCAATTGATAGCTGCCTCTGAAGTGACTCCTTTTCGTGGCCTAGCTCACGGAGGCGAAGCTGAGCTGTGCCCAGGCTCTCCTGTGTCTCCCTCAGGTTCTCCAGAAGCCTCTCTCTCTCCGTCAGCATGTTGACCATAAGAGACTCCAGGTTCCCTGTGCTGCCGCCCTCATCTCCTCCACCTCTGGGCTCCCTGCCACTGAATCCTCCTCCTCCCATTGTGCCTCCAGGGCCGGCAATTCCTGCTCCTGCAGGTGAGGAGGAGCCTCCCCCAGTTCCACTTCGCCCATCCTCAGATATGGTGGGCATCACCTCGCACATCATCATGAGACCGTGGCGTGTGATTCAAGTTAATAATGAAAACTAAATTTGGATATTGTAAGTGCAAAATGTCTATTGCTGTGCCTTAGTTTTTTTCTTTTTAATTAAATTAACTTGTACTAAAAGTTTGATGTATAAAATATAAATCTTTGCATCTTCAGTTTTCCAAAAATATCATCTCTCCTGTCGTCTCTACATCTACATCTTCTTGTGTTTTATTGCCTTTGTGTTTCCTCTCTTGCAGCCACTTCAGTGTGTCTGTGCTCACTTGTCTTCCATCACAAAGTCCCAGCCTTCATGATAAATGACCAGAATGCTTGTGTGTTCCCTTGTTATGCAAGAGGAAGGAGTATCTACATGCCCGTCTGTCACAAGCTAGGATTGGCGAGGGGCGAGGAAGGGACAGGGTTATGGGGAAAGAAGGGATAAAGAAGGGTTGATGATCCTAAATTGTATCCAAAAGGCAGAGCTCCTCAATGCACTGGGGAAATGAGCTGGAAAACAAAGGAGGCTTTGCATCAGATCCCTCTCAATAAATTCCACTATACAGATGTGAAAGAACCCTGCAAGCATGAACTGATAATTACAGACAACCACACATGCTGACGTATCTCCATGGAAATGTGACAGTAATACCAAAAATATATGTCAACCTACATAACAATATGAGGAAGACTCCAGTACAATTAGCAGTTATGAATCCCTGCATCCATTGCACTCCTTGAGGCTCTCAAGGTACAGCACATGACAGGTTTATTTGAATAACAGTCTCTGAGTCATGCAACTTTAAAAGGGACCGACAGTAATACTACTGAACTCACTTGCAGAATCTTGCTTTGTGCACTCAAGCAATACTTCACCATTTTGGGAAATAAGCGCTGGGCAAAAAAAAAGATAAAGAAAAAGGAAAAGGTACCACTTTTATCTGACTGTGAAATACTCCTACGACCCAATTAGTTAAATTTCAGCGGAGACCCAGGAAAAATAAAATCCTTACTTTCTATTTGAATTTCTTTCCAGCTGACAGATTTTTTTATATCTTCAGACTGAAGCAGGTTAGCACTTCTTAGTTTTTTTTTTTTTTTAATGATAAACCAAGCAAAATGAATACTGGCGGTGTGTTTGAAAGACACATGCGAGAGTGGTATTGATCGTTCTCAATGAATTTCCGGCAAGAAAAATGATCAAATCAATTTCCCCAAAATGTCAAGCTTTCACTTTAATGAATGGCTATAATTCAGAGACTCCAACATCAACACGTATTAAAGTGTTAACACCAAAATGATTTTGTATGCACTGTGGAGTAGGCAGTGATGTTTCAAATATGCCATCTCAACCCATTTATTTTCCTTAATTCATCTGTATCAGCATCGTTGTATCACCACTTCAGTATTCTTCACTGACATTCAGAGTGCTTATAAAAGTTGGCCTTTGTACTTACAACTGTCTGGATTTATTTTGTGAAGCATGCAGGCTTCTTTGTCCATGAGTTGTGGATAAAGTAATCAAGATGTTTTTTTTTTCTGTTCAGCTTAAATCATTCAGCACTGAGACCTTGGCACCATGGAAAATGAGTCTCTGCTCGTGGTGTTTTGGAGGAGTGCTTGTGAGTAAAGAAGTCGAACAAAATCAATGGAGACCCTCATAGTGAAGACTGGCCGAATGACACGTAAATAAAACTGAGCAAAGTAATGTGAAAATCCTCAAATGTTTAATTGACAATAATCAAAAGACAAAATTTACTGTGATTATACTGAGAAAATCCATTATTTCCTATTTAATTTCAATTTAATTTCACTCATAATTAATTCTAGATAGATTTATTAATCCCAAGCAGCAGTTTTATATTGAATTTGGTGTCAACATGTTGGCTTTTATCCTTGTTCTAAATGCAGATTTTTATTTTTTATTTTTCTTTATTTTTTTAAGCAGATTCTCTGAAGCTTTTAATGATATTATGCAAGACAGTGAAATTTCCACTTTGTAGTTTTAGATCAGAAATTTGATTAATGATTTGTCCACACAAACTTTCGGAGTCCTTCCGCACTCATCTTTGTCTCTTCAGGACAATATTTTAGCTCCAGTTGTGTTGCTGAACTGCTCCCAACCAATATAGCCAAATGTGAGATGCTTTAGCAGGTATAGCTCATCCTTTCCAGAGTTTTGTTGTGTCTGTCTGAACGTTTAGAGTGAATTAACTATCAGCCTTTACTTAATAAGGTTTGTCTCATTGACACAAGGGGGGACCTCGGCCTCTAAGGGCCACATGAACAACTATCCATACATTCCTGTGGCAGTTTAAAGCAACCAGTTCACCTCACATACATGTTTTGGTTTTTTTTCTTTTCTTTTTGTTTTTTTTTTGGGAGTACGGAAGCACCCAGAGAAGAAAAGCACCCACACCGATTCAAACCAGGGACCTTTTGGCTGTGAAGCAATGGTGCTAACCACCATGCCTCCATTGCTAGTGGGCTTGGTTAAATTAGGGTTAGGGGCTGGTGGTCACATATCGTGTTTAAGTAATTAACACATCATTGTACTCTGCTTTCCTACACATTTGACAGTTTCACAACTTCCTTAGAGACGAACTAATTAAACTGACCCAAATGGAGGTGGACGAAGGGAAACTGCTGTGGAGCCTGGGGAGGCCATTTGAGATTAAGGTTTTTTTATTATTTTTTTTATTTATTTATTTTTTTCATGAAGCAGTTTGCTATCAATGCTGGTAGCACAAAAACCCAGTAGAAACTTCCCCCTTTACATGGTTTATTTCAATTACTCCATCTTGCTTTTGGATCTAATTAACCTTTAGGGCCTATTCTAGTAGTAGTCACGCCTACCGCTAAGCAAAAAAAAATTGAATTTAAAAAGCAAGCTATAAAAAAAGATTATACAACAATGGCGTAGTCTACTTTCATTGAGTTTGTTCTTGTCAAATACATCTGACCCAATAATTTATGTCAAATATTCATTCATTTTTAAGATATTAACCTTATAAATTGCATTTTTTTGTCATGATGTCACAATGTTTTTAGATTAATAAAAAAAAAATATTTTCAGTGTGCTACATGAAAAGTAAATTTTATTATGTTGAATTATTGCACTCTGAGATATGTCAATGATTAGTAGAATTTTTTTTTTTTCCTGCATTTTCTGCATTTGCAGTGTCAAATACACACACTCATACCACTGAGTAAAAGAATGCTATGAATGAATTATATAGGCCTATCATACTTTTCTTTCAATTAGCTATTTTCTCTCTTCTTTTATCTACATCTGATCTAATTATTAATATGAACTATTCATGAATTTTTTAAAGATTTTAACTCTTTAAACGCCAGGTTTTGGTCATAATGCCACTATGTTCTTAGTTTAAAGTGCCTGCTGGTTGAAATACCATGTTTTGGGTTTTTTTGTTGTTGTTTTGATTTGTTTCTTTTCATCTTCATACACTAAATATGGTCAAAATGTTGCCATCTGGAAGGTATACCGCAAAAGGTAAAAGTTTGAATGAGTTTTCTTTCTATAGGAGCTGAGCTGAAAATGGCAAGATGGGGGTGGGATGGGGGGGGAGTGAAATGTATTGAGATACTAAATTTATCAGAATTTCTTGAATGTGTTTGTAACACTTTCATATACTGACAAACGGTGCAGCTGATGTATTTTTCAAACAGGTGGGACAATATATCTATTGACATGCTACAGGGATAATTGAGAATGCATAATGAACCCATTGGGAACCAGTTTTTTTGGAACTTTGCAACTTTTTGTTTTTGTAAGGCCAACAGGCACTGAAAAATGGAGAAGCTGCAAGCTGGTACTTGGAGCTCTGTTACAGTTCTGAATTAGCTCCTCATGCTGGTAAGCTGGCTGGAGAACTTGGCAAGCTCACTGTGTGTCCCACTAAAAACCATATTACTTCCTTTCCTGCTCCACTGATGGATAATCACTGATGCGAGACTGACCTAGCACTGACTGCCATTCCCTAAACTGCAGCAGAGTTCAGATATAAGAACAGCTTTGAACTTCTCTGCCACATGGATGGCTGGATTAACAACTGTACACAACGTTGTCATCACACTGGCAGCAAACTGGAAGACTACAAAAGGGCAGCAAATGTCGTAGGTGAACTTTGAGCCCAGGGGGAAGATATGTAGTAGATGGCCAGCTGACTTTGTTTGCAATTACATTAATTCATTAATTAATTTTTATTTTTGCCAGGGTTTGGATTTTTTAAAAATATTTTACAAAATATAATATATGATATGATATGATATGATATGATATGATGTGATGTGATGTGATGTGATGTGATGTAATGTAATGTAATGTAATATAATATAATATAATATAATATAATATAATATAATATAATATAATATAATATAAT
>JBAMYA010000011.1:3892725-3912881 GCA_037176975.1 Arrhamphus sclerolepis
TAATATAATATAATATAATATAATATAATATAATATAATATAATATAATATAATATAATATAATATAATATAATAATGGAGAGAAGCGTTTTTGAGATGGTATTACTACTTTGAGTGGATGACTCTGAATGTGTCCATTATTTGCCTGTTTAAAAATAAGCTACTGGCCATATTTTGCCAAATACCTAGCTTGATTCCAGTTCATGAAACAAAAGTTATAAACTTTACAATGAGTGATTCCAATAATTTTCAAGCAGTCCCTGTTGAATTACTCTTAAATGTACTCATTTTCAGCAGCATGAGCTCTTCATTAGCAGAAATGGAAGCAACATCATTGTTGCAAACCATTTTAACAGTACCAGTCCCTGTGCACAGTGATGCTTCACAGTATTTCTATGTCCTATGTTGCCTCCTGCTCTGGAAAAACACAGCTGATTCACTACTGCTAAAACACAACTATGCAGCCTGCAGTTTTGACTGAAACATCAGCTGTGAGGTCACTGGGCTTCAGGACCTGTGCGTTTGTGAGTATGTTTAAAATAGAGGTAGCTGACCGGAAAACAAGACACTGAGCAGTTGTTTTTGGTGCCATAAGCATGCAGCTTTAGGTGCAATACTGAAACATTCCCTTTAGTTGCTGCTCTTACATCCAGAGAAATGCAGACATGAAAAGAGGCAGCTTGAACAGAATGAGCTGCAGATGAACTAAATTTTCAAGCTCACTCATTTGGAGTCTCTGATATAACATGCGAGCTCATGTCACTACAATGAAACTGCCCAAGACTGTGTATCAGTGCTTGTGTGTTCACACGTGTGATTTCATAGCATCACTGCCCACACATTATCATCACCATCACAGTCATCATAGTCATCATCATACTAAATCTTGTCCTGGATGTGTGCAGACTAATTTTAAATAATTCGGTTGCTAAATGGCCAAATACTGTAGACGGGTGGATCCTGTTATGAAATATTGCATGTATTTAAAGAATGGGTCCATTGCATGTGGACGAAGGGAGGAGGGGGGTGGGGGGACTGCAAAAACAGCAGCTCTAGAGCGCTTCGACCAGTCTCTGGGGCGGGGAGAGGGGCTGGCAGCTACCGACAATGAGAAGCTGAAGAGTGGGGGTCCCTATGATGTTAAATCACCTTCATCGCCAAAGAATGCGCGCGTAAGGAAGCAATCATGACATTTTAGCTGAGGCAGAGCGACTAATAATGACCACCACCAACCCCCCACACTATATGAAACGGTGTACCCCCTGGGCAAGAAACGCATCAATCGTTAAGTGATGGTCGACAACTGGGTCGAGGGAAAGAAAGCACGAGGATCTGGACTAAGAGCACATTGCACACTAAATTAAGGAGAATATGAACACTCTCCAGATGGCATCTACACCCATATCTGGACGCATGGAGGAAATACCATTCGATGATAAGCGCACGAGCGCACACTCGCGTTCTCCTAGATCATTCTCTTAGAAGAAGTCTTGGTAGTTGTGGATTGGAGAGATCTCTAGATTGGCCCTTTGTGCGTTAAAATGTCGATTAAAGCAGACAGGAAGGAGATGGGTTCAGTTATCCTCAATAGGAATCCTGATCGTGTGAAAACTGTGGAGAGCATCATGTTAGGAGGATGGCCCCGACGTGCACATCGCACATTTTAAGCAACGATTCCACCATATCCAGACATTACAGAATTAAAAGCAAGGCCTCGGAGCCAGTGACAGCAACGGGCTGGGTGGTTTTGACTACAAAGCTCCCAGTGGCAAAGAGCTTAGTTGCGCCCATGATTAATTGCGAGCAACACATTCAAGTAGGCCAATATACGGTGGCATCTTATGATGATCTTATGAGGACCACCCCCCGCCCTCACTCAAGAAGCGATCACCTCGCTGACTGTAGGCAAACGGGAGCGAGCGAGCGCGCCCCAAATAAATCGTGCTGTGTTGCTGCCAACACACCTGTCAATGCCTGACGCGGACAAAGGCATCAGAGCGTTGCATAGGCAATCTGACACAAGCCTTATTTTCATCAATTCTACTAGACACCCCTCACTACCACCCCCCTCCCCCCTCCACATACACACATACGACACTTACATACACACACATTGTCCCACCACCACCCCATCTTTAACATCACAAATGTCTGCTATCCTACATGTCATCACAAGCTTTGCGCTCACACATGGACGTTTCCATGGATAGGTGCATGCATGCACATTTCTCTTTTTCTGCTATGTATTTCTTATTGGTAACTGGGTTGCGATGGGGCGGTGTGAAGTTGCATCCTTACCACAGTCATCGAGGGGAGCTTGTAGTGCCCATGTTTGATGTTAAAATTCCCTCATTCGTCCATCTCGGCGGATTCAGCTTCGGTGTGCGTGCCCCCAATCCAAAACCGGAAAACCCTAAAATGTGTATTATTACAATTTAAAAAAAAAGCCTATATCGCTTTTCCACATGTAAACGGAGAGGAAAGGGGGCGCAGGGAGAGACGCTACGCAACCTTACCAGAGACTCCTCCTCAGTCGGATTGGAAGGTAATGGGTCTTAAAGAAACATTCTCTCTGCATTCTCCGCATCTCTGTGATTTACGCGCGCGCCACGCTCTCGGGCACACTCACGGGCCAATCAAACACTTGATAAATTATACAGAATATGTATATCAGAGACGAGAACAAACTGACTGGCAGATGTTTTTACGTGAAATTTGCACATTTTACCTTTGTTGAGACGCGGTTGAAGCACATTTACCACTTTAGATTAAAAAAAAGTGATGTATAACATGCATACATTTATGTTCATCTTCTACACCTAGAGAAATTTGTGATTATTAGACATTGAGTCCAGTATTCTCATATAGAACTGTTCACTCTCGCAGCATATGAAACACTTTTATGTAAGTAGTAGGCTTCATGAATCATAATTATTTGCTTCTTGGATGCACATTCTGCTGCGAGCATGCAGAATATTTGATGGATGCCACGAACTCTCAGCTAAGTGTATTCAGGAATGCTGTTACTGTCTGTAGTGTGGTGCCAAGGGTACTAAAATATGGCAACGATATGCTTATGGTGAACATAGTGTATCTAATTGTATTGCATTTACTGATGTTGCCATATATGATGACTCAAAATGAAATTCCCCAGCCCATTCATTAAATGCATTAAACTGTATGATGATATAAATATCATATTTGCAAACAGATCAGTAGGTCTCCCAGTGTGCAAATGTCTGCAAGTGTGTGTGTGTGCGCCTCAGTAAACATAAGGTGGTGCTGTCTTTAAGAGAGAGAGCCTGGGAAGGGGTGATGTAATGTGTTCTCAGACAATGATGTCATCGACTGAGACACGGCAAGGATTTAAAGTGACAAAGGCATTTCCAGTAGCCCCATGCAGTTCTGCATCAGGTCCCCTCAGAGAGCTGCAACCCAGCACCCGGGGACCCTCAGAGGGGGAGGTGGGGTCGTTGGGGCTTGGGTGTGTAAGCTCTTGCACATTTGCTTCAAAGCAGTGTGTCTGTCATCATAAAGCACACCGTTTTTGTTGTTGTTGTTGTCGTTTTTTATTAATCAGGACATCAGAGATACAAAAAAACACATGTTACAGTGACAATAACAGGGTTACGTTGCCAACCAAAAGCAGCCATCATTTGGAATTCCTGTGTTATGCTGGATGTGTATTTTGAAGTGGAATGAAATAGTTAGCCCTAAATACTGGGCATGCGTTTGAATGCACCTATGACAGTGTTTGAATTCATACCTTTTGTTTTTGCTGAAATATTAAGACTTTATATCAGTGTCCACCCACATACTCTAAGAAATGGAAATGTTCAAGTTTAGAAAGGATAATATCTTATTCTGATGTAGTATGTTGCCAATATACAATTTCCAACTCAAAATTAGCCCCAAACTCCATCAGCTAATGTCTTGCTCTGGTATTTTTCAGTGATCACTTGACAATGTTCCTTTCCTTTCGAAGTTCATTCACTTTAACTCCTTAAACCGCCACTGTTCTAAAAACTTGTCCTGATAACTGTTACTCTTGGCTTTCCAAAAGACGCACTTCGAATTACACCTCCACCTTCATATGCAGAGTTGGATAAACCGATAGACTGTTTGTTGTCTTGTTCTTGCTCATTCTCATTTTTCACCTTTGTTAAATTTAGACATTTCTTCAATTCCTCAGATCTCTCTTGGTCCACTTTCTGATCCTCTGACTTTTTCATGCCAGTGTGTTCTTCTTTTGTGCTTGCACTATCCTCGAGCGTCTGATCAGACTTAATGTCCCCAAGAGAAGCTCTAATACATGTTTCTGTATCGCTCAGGCGCTCTCCTAACCCTTTTGAGTTGTCTTCACATTCTTTTGAAGTTATGTCTTCCTGAACGCATGTCGGATTCTCAGAAATCTTTAGCATTTTATTGCTCTGGGTTTCCACTGTTACGTCTTTATTTCTTTTATCAGACTGTAAACTGTTTTCTTCTGTTGACAAGCTTTTACTGGAATCCTTGTCCTCTTGCCCAGATGGAATACTGGTATCTTCAACTGGCACTGATTCAGTAATCATCAGGACGTTTTCGTCATCTGGTTTCGATGATGTTTGAGCATCGTTCTTTGTTATATCAGAGTCTGAAATACTGATGTCACATGCAATCTTATAGAATAGTGAATGGTTTTCTTTCATCTTCTCCAAGCTTTCGCTCACTGTTGCAGACAGCTCATTGGAATCACTGTTATCATCCGAGCAAGTGGGCTGGTCGTCAGTGTCTTCTTTTTTCTCGTTCAACAGTGTTTCTAATGTGGGGATCTGTAAAGGAATGAACCCTTGCCACTGGTTGGTAGACAGGAACCATTTAGCTTTGAGATCGGAGGACTTGAGGTTATTTTCACTGTCACTAGCAGCATATGTCTCAAGCTTCTTTTGCTCATCATCATTTCCATCTGTAAAACCTGTGCCACTTTCCTCCTGGTAGACAGTCATGGATGAGATATGATATGGGGAAACTTGGTGTTTGATCTTCGTCTTGGCAACCCCTGGTCTTCCACTGTGTTGTGTTCTGTACCCAGATCTGTCCTGACTTGTTGATTTCTTAACACGTTGACATCCTTCTTCATTATTCTCATACGTTGCACTGGAAAGCTGAAGCTCTGCGGAACAGTGCATAATTTGTTGGTCACATTAGCACTTAACTTATTCATTTTGTGCAAGTAAACGCTGTATTAATACCTGCTTTTTTCCTTTGTTTTCTAGATATGTCAAGAGGAACCTGGTGAGCCTCCTTCCTCTGTCCCTTGATTGGTTGTTGACCGTCTGTAGCAGCACTCTCTCTGACTGCGCTGATAAATAGACAACAACTTATTTATGTGCACTTTCATTCATGTAAAGCACATATACTCACAGTTTTAAAACAAAAATCCCACCTCCGCATGACTCTTTCTCGTATTCGTTCCACTCGTCGGAGCTTGGCATCTCTCTGCTCTGGGCTCAGACTGAAGTCAGGGTCCATTTCAGGGGTCAGGGGGGCAGAAGACTGTTCCTCTGCCTGTTCAAGACAGATTTCAACACAGATAGATATATCACACTCACTATGCCAGACTCTATCGTGAACTATTGCTTAGACAAGTTCAGATCGCTGGGAGGCCCAGACCTTCCTCTCTAATCCAAGGAAAGGAATACTGTGGTGTTTCCAAGCCAGTTAAGAGATAAAAGCAGGCCGTCAGTCTGATTTTTGAAACATCTCAACTGGCCCCTCTCAATGTGAAGGAGCAGTGATTCTGCTCTCTCTAAGGGAGAGTCCTGGCACCCAAAGGAGGAAACTCATTTCAGCCACCTTTAATCATGATCTTTCAGTCACTATCTACAGTTTTTTTTTACCACTGATGAGGGTAGAAACATAGATTGACCACTAAACAGAGAGCATTGCCTTTGGCTGAACTCTCTCTTCACCACAACAGACTGGTACATCGTCCTCGTTACTGCTGATCCGCACCAGTTGAGAAACTTTTTACTTTAGATGTACAACAATCTTACAACAAGAAGAGGAAGTTCTTGTTCTTTGTGCTCTTATTCTTTCACCTTCATGAAATGCACAAGCAAAGGCTCTGCTCCAAACTGCATACTTGTGCCCTTAGACTTGCTATTTTGAGGTCATAAGTGTGTTCACACCGCAATTCTGTCATCGTGAAGTACTCTACAAGGACCTGGATGGTGCACTTAAAGCTGTGAGAGAACTGAGTGTGGAACACTGGACACTTCACACCTTCAATAGTCACCATCTTGTCGACATAGCAGAAATGGTGGGACACTCATTTGCTATGATTTTTCTCAAAAAGAGTATGGTGGTCCCCTTTTTACTAATTATGAAAAAGAGGAAAGATTAGATGTTGCAGAAGGAAAATTGGGCTAATTTTGTTTGGAAGTTAAAATGGACAGAGAGTAAAATCTTTTCCCCAAATGCCACATGTATGTCTTCTTTCAGTATAAAGGAGGTTGGCCCATCGTAGCCCTTATTTAGCACAGAAGAAGATGTTGAAAAACCGTCTCTGTTCAGTCGTTCAGTTGTGGTAAACGTATTTTCGACATCTTGAGAATACCTGCTTTTCACCTTTCACTTTTCAACCATACCAAATCAAATCAAAGCATTGCTTAGACGCCTGACATAGTTGTCTTTTCAACATAACTTTGCCTGGTGGGTAACTCAGGTGAATCAGTCAAAGAAATCTGATATCATCATTTCTGGTGAGATCACAATAAAAGTAAGAAAAGGAAGAAAGTGGGGCGGCACTCATTGTCATTGCCCATGCACGTAAGAACACCGTATTCATATGTACTCTACTGTGTCAGAATATACTATTGAGAGTACTACAATATTTTCTTTATGTTAGTGCTGACTCTTGTAATGTGGTCAGAAGAAAGCCAAAATATTTGCTTTAAAGAATCAAAACTGTTTTTATGATATGACATTATCATTGTGATTAATCACATCAGTCTTTGACGGGGTCTTTTTTAGATGATAATTCGTTCTTACCCTGACATCCAAGCTCTCGCTTCCGTGTCCTAAACCGGTTAGGTCATGAACTTGATCACTTGAAGTGTCTGTTCCCTCAGCTCTGCTCACTTCTGAATGTGAATCCATCCTGGAGGCCCTGGCTCCTCCTTGATGTTGTTGCCTGCTTGTTTTTTTCACAGGATGATCCCGGTGCATCTCAGCAGAGGAGCAGTTTTGTTCGTGGGTCTCCAACAGCAACCGTCTGGCCGGTTTGCTCAGCGGTTTTTTGTTCTGTTCAGTCAGACTTTGCTGCATCTCTGGTGGAATCTGCTCAGGCAGAGGAGTATTGAGCTCAGCTGGAGGATCCTCAACGGAAACTCTTCTTGCCACAAGTGACGAGGGCAGTACCGCTGTAACTACCCGTGTCACCCTTAAAGGGAAGGGGGCCTGAGAGATTACAAAAGTGGATTGGTAAATACATATTGAATAGTAGAGATTGCATCTGTTATAATAATCAACAATTTGACAAACCTCCATTTTCGCTTCTGAACTTTGACTTTGGACACCCTGAGCAGGTATTGGAGGCTTTTTCTTATTTGTTAGCCTTTCCTGATTCCTCTTCATCCTCTCAATCTGCTCCTCTTCACTCATCTTCATCTTCATCCTCTAGAGAAGATATAAGCTCTTTAGAATATGAGTCATTTATGAACACTGCACCTTATGAGGACACATGTACTGCATAAGACTGAGCCGCTGTGCTGAGACATGAGCCTCTGCCTCTCCCTGTTGTCTACAGCAGGTACTGCAACATGCCCTAATTGCAAGGAAGATGAGAGAATCAAAGAATTGGAATTTGGCCGTGATTGCAATGAGGAAAAATCAGCTTTGACTGCTTCTATATTTAGGGCATTCTGGGCTCACACTGCAAAACCAGCGTACAGGAAATTGTGATGAATCAAACCTTGGATGATTGCTTTCCTGTGTCTGGTGGGACCCACTTTGAACTATGCTGAGATTCTGAAATTGAAGTGAAAATAAAGAAAAGAAGGTAAAGAGAAGTGGTGGTAGAAAGGAAAGAACAATAGAAAAATAGATGAAATGAACGGATGAAGGTGGGAAGACAGAGCCGAGCATAATTCAGTCTTTTGCAATAAATAAATAAATAAATAAAGAACAATTAGAAGAAAAGCTGTTAATAATAGATGCAACAGGGAACAATATTATATAACACACTTTATTATTGTCCCCCTTCTCATATTCTGTTTTAGTACGAGTACGTTTGTGCCAACCGGATGAGTGTCTCTGTGCTTTCATATCAACGAGGTCAGGCTGGCTGTTTCCTCTTCTATGTGCTGGTTCAGCAGCATAGCTGTAGATCCCCTGAAACACAACCAGAGGAAAAACTTTGTCAAACTTGATTATGTTTGCCATACAGTAGGCAATAACAAAAAACAAACCAAAAAAAATCACCTCATACAGTGACTCTGTCCAGCCATGGCAACGGTCCATGCTCTCGTGGTTCTCCCGTAGCTCCATGGGTAACGGTGGGCGGACTGGTGGCTCTGGCTCCATATCCTGCAGAGACTGTCATCACAAAGATGCTCAAACACTCACTGTATCCTGGTCAAACTGATAAAACTGAATTCTTTGCTGTGTTCTGTCCGTGCAATTCCACGGACACAATTATTACAAATGTAAAAATGTGGAGCTCCAGTTGTTGTAACAAAACACCCGTGTGCTCAAAGGTCAAGCCAGGAGAGTCGCCTTCAATGAATATCAATCATATGTTTGTTTGTTTTTTAAAAAGAGAGAGAGATAGAGGGCTTGTTAGTGGCAACTGATAGCAGGGAGTTGTACCATTGGCAGTCCACTTTGCAGCCTTTCTGCACCAGGAGATCCAGGATGTGGAGGTGGGGACTGGAACACTGAGGTGGAGACAGAAAAGGCATTTGTACTTCATGTGTATAATCTGGGTGGATCAGAAAACTTGACTCTGTAGTGGCCTCTTGTGGCAACAAGAGGCCACTTCTTTGAAGCGTTATTATTCCAGAGCAGATCTCAACTTTGTGAAACGGTCTATAATGAATTACTTTGACATAATATATTAATTTAACCACAATGTTCAGTGTTGAGCATTCTGCTTTTGAAAAGTACATCAATGTGTCTACAGAGCAGTCATATCCACGGCATGTCACTGCTTTTTAGTCAACGCATTCATGATTGAGAGACAACAGAAAACATGGGGAGGCGTTAAACTGATGCTTACCGTGGTGTCTTTGTAGTCCCAACAGGAAGCAGATGTGATCTCGATTGGCCTTCAGTCCAGCAAGGATGTCCTCCATCATCCACAGCTCTCTCTGAGCCTGAGACTGCTCCTGACAAGAAAGAAACACTCATGAAATGTCACCTGGAGACCAGTTAAGACCAGTAAAAGAACTGTAATTTTTCCAGATACAGTCCACAAGGTATCCCACTGTTGCCCATAAAATTGGAATAATATATATGTATGTATAAATATTTTACCTCTTCTCACGAAATTATTGTGACGTTCTGATTCTTTCTTGATAGACAGCTTGTCTGAAAACAACCTGATTCCAAGTTTATAGGCAACAGTGTATATTAGTAGAAAAAACAAACAAACAAATAAATTAAAAAAAACAAAGCTTGCATGTTATCTAAAAATACCTGTGGCATCCCAAAGTTACAGATGTGCTGAAGGTGTGAACGGATGACAGACAGTTCACTCTCCATTCTCTCGTACTGACTCCAGACCCGCTCGATCTCCTGAACATAAGGGATAATAGCTGACAGTTATAACAATAATCATAAATACAATGAAAAGCAACTGATATTACCAATAATATTATATTCATTTTTGGACTTATTTATGCATTAAAAAAATTCATACAGTGCCTGTCATTTGTACACTTTAAAGCTAAGTTTGTTACCCACCAGTGATACATCACACATTCTGGCCCTAATTGTAACCAACTCCTCCTGAAGGAAGGCCTTCTGACCCAGTGCCTCTTCGTGGGCCCGGGGCCCCTGGTTCTTCCACTCTTCCACTTGCAGTCTTGACAGCTCTAATGCAGAATGTACTGTGTCCTGCAATAGGGACATACGTTTCCTTATATTTCATCATTTGTTCTTATTCAAGTCCATCTTACTCCCCTTGCAGAAAAACAATAGACTTCACAGGTTTTCAAGATGTAATCACTGTTGGATCACATGCAGAAAACATGTCACCACATGTTACAAAACAGTGAAGCACATGTGGAACGCGTGTTTTCATGCAGAGCACATGTGGCTGACATATTCTCGCAAGTTACAACACGTGGGATTCATGTTGGAGCGTGATCTAACGTGTGTAGTCTTTTTTTCCCGTATCAATTTCCCATGTTTTCATGTTTCATATACAAAACATCAAACAAATAATAATGTTATATGACTTATTCTTTGTGTGTGTTACAATATATATATATATATATTTTTATTTACTATTTTAATCCCCAAGGGGAAATTCAGCCTCTGTATTTGACCCATCTGGGCTGATGCTGTACCCAGAGTGGTGGCCTGCCACAGTGTGGCGCCTGGGGGTTACAGGTTCCTTGCTCAGGGGCACCTCATCCTTGGATTTGGGAATTCACTTGTTCAGTGTTCCACTTGCCTACATCATCGGTACCAGCCAGGGATTGAGCTGGTGACCCTCTTGTTGCCAGCCCAGTTCTCTTGCTGGTATGCCACAGAACCCCAAATATGTTTACTATTTTACAATATACCCATTTTGACAGAATAAGAAAGTGAAGCTCAAGTGCCTCAGCATAGAATATTGACACCAGATTCAATCTTTAAAGTCATTCAAACATCACAAACTGTGATGTGATCTTTGTTTTTTGTTGTTTTGGGGTTTTCTGTATTCTTTGCTTTATAATGTCAGTTTAGTGTTTTGCAGTCAGAATTCATTGGTTTCAGGGGATTTGTTGTGTTCTTCTTTTCTTTTTCTTTTTTTTTAGAAGAGTCTTGATTTGATTATGGGGACTCTATCAAAACTCTTTTCTTCACCTTAGCTTTATCTTTGCCTTGTTAGCTCTTCTGTATGTTAAATTCTGTCTTATTTTGAAAGGGTTATTCCTTGGTTTAGGTTTGACTACCTAGTTGTATATCTCTCTATATATTTTTTCTAATTACTTACCTTATCCAATTGCAGCTGTGCCAGTTCTAGAGAGAGGGACTGTAGCAGCTTGTCGCATCCACACAATCTTGTCAACACAGCCTGAAGAGGGAACGTAAAACTCATATCCATTCAAAGAGAAATATGTAATTAATCCATAAATTCTGGAAGGAATTCTGTTCGATCATATCCCTAAATGATTAATACTCACATCTGCATCGCTTTCAAGAGGTCTGATTGCAGGTAGCTCCCTTGGATCAGGGTTAGGGTTAGCCTGAAAAGTGTCAAACGTTTTCTTTTCAATAATGATCTTGACAGCGGTTTCAGAAATTACTGTATGCTTAGAAGTACATATACATACTTCATAATCATTTATATTTGAATTTGGGTGGTAGGTTAATGTCTGTGCTTTAATTCGAGTGCTTCAGCACACTAAAGCCACTTAATCTGAGTTTGACACAGAAACTGAATGAAGGAAATATTTAACATGTACTCACATTTGTGACAGTGTAATGTATATATCGTGTGGCAATGCAGGACAATGTCAGGAAATATAAAACATGATGGCTTTAACACCCCAAATGCATTACTTTCATTGAACTGTAGTTTTTCTATTTCAGTATTTGTTTATTTCCTACGTAGGCCGTACTGTGTTTTTGTGCCCTTCTTATAATAGCCTGCACACACAGGCACACACACCACACTGACAACACAAAATGCCACAAGAACACAGCACAGTTCAGCGGACAGGCAGTACCATAGCTGGCGGTAGTGCGCAAACAGATACATGGCTGCGGTGATGGTGGTGTTGTGGGGGGTGGGGGGCATGTGCGGCTCTCGCTGACGGGGGTAAAGGGGGGAGCAAGTCTGCCCCCGTAGAGTGACTCTAAAGGAAGAGACAGCATGTACATGAAAAGAGAACACACGCCATTACGCTAAACATGCTCTGCTGTGCTGTACAGAGTCAAATCAGGAGAAACTTCAATAATCTGTGAGAGCAATAACAATGAGATGTTTCCACGTTATATTATCTAGATAGAGTATCTTGCTGCACACTACTGAGGGTGTTTTGCTGTAAAAGTGTTTACTATTAACATGTTTTCATGTAGTCACCTTTCCCAAAGGTCTTCGTCCACTTGACGTATGATGGACAGAACCATATATGGGTGCAGGCTTTAAAAAGTAAAGCATAATATGAGTATATTTAAAAGCACAATCTGGTCCATATCTTACTTTTTAATTCTCAGTATGAGTCCTGATCTGAAATCAGTGGATATATTATCTCCCACCATGAAACTTGCATTTCTTTTGCAAAAATCAATTATATGACGTCAGTACTTTCAGGAACTTGCCCATTTTTGAAAATGCATCCTATGCGCAGCATTTATAATCTACTGTACAGTATACATAGAGTGCACACTTGTCCAGTGGTCATGCATAGTACCCAGTTTCCTCTGTAGTGGCGTATTGCATTATGGGACACACTTTGTGAAGTTGATTCAAATCATTCTTACAGACAAAAGCATTAAGGTATGTTGTTTTCAAAAGAGCCATTATCTCATTATGGTATTCAAAACTGTGTCATAAGATGCAGCTGCAAGAAGCTCCGTGCAGGACAACAAAGTACGTGTAATTTTGTTGCACTTTACAGCCCTAAGTGGAATTGAGATATTGATTCCAGCCCCTGAAACAGGATGTTATGAACTCAGCTGAGACCAAAGACATGGCTGAACATGGTTGAATCATCTCTGACTGTTACTTTGATAAAAGCATGTCGTACAGATGCTTCAGAATCAAGGTAAATAACAAGTGAGTCCTCACCTTGCTCAGGCTTTGCCACCTTTCTGTGACTGGAGTTGTAGGAGCAGATTTGAACTCCAGCTTTGGCGAGGCAGGTGCATAGTACAGGGTCTGCTGCATTGCGGCTGGGTCATCAAGAGGTCGAATGTCAACCCTGCCCACTGGTGTGTGAGGTCTTGACCCCAGCTGTCCTCTAGAGGATGATGAACCTGCTCCCACAGTGTCTGCTTGTGGCGTCTCTTCATCGGGAAGTGAGTCCTCCTCTTTGCGTGGAGCAGTAGCTCTTCTTCTTAAATCAGCAGGGCTTGGCGTTCTGTTTGAGGGGCTGAGGGTGAAAACACCAGAAAAAAAGCAGACCTGAATGCCTAACTAGGATTTTTCTCAGATATATTTTGTTTTCTGCTTCTAAATAAACCAATGGGTTGTGCCGTTCTGACAGACATGAAGTGACAACCTTCTGTTTCTGTGATGAACACTCCGTCTCCCTCTGTGCTCCGATTGTGACCTCCCCATCCTTCCACCACTGAGATGACTCGGTTCACTCAGTGTCCGGCTGACATGCCTGCGTTCCTGGGAGGGACTCCCATCTTCTGAGGCTGATTTAGGGAAGTCATCTGTTTCACTGCTGCCACCTATCTGAGTAAAATCCTGGTAACTTGAGCAACGCCTATGTGGAGACATTGAACACAGCACGCTTCTTAAGAGCTGTCACACACAGCGTTTACTATTCAGTGTCTAAAATCTCACGTTGGTCATGAACGTAGATGTACCTGTTCATGGTGCTGTCTGGCTCCATTGTAGCTGACTGACTGAGGGCTCGAACCCAGCCCAGCATATCCTCCTGAGTATCAGCGCTGAAGAAATAGGAGCGCATTCCCTGGTGCACCACCTGTTTTAGTAGGCACAGTACATAATTATACACATTATTAGTTTCTTATTCGTCACAATGTGATTCATAGTAAATTACAATAATAGCGATAAAAACAGCTCGAACATAAAGGCAGTAGACTACATAAGAAATCGAAACAAAAGCTTACAATAAAAGTCCTCTTTAACTATCAGTTTGTCTAAATAAAATGGCCTCTGCTGATTTTTAAGGAGGTCAACATGATCAAGACAGTGTACAAACAAGTGAGACCCATTCAAGATAAGGCTGCTTAAAAAAATATCTCCCATCTGAATCCATAAAGGAGCACCAAGGAATATTTCCAATTTTCACCACAGAGGAGTCCCCTTAAGACGTGGAGATTAAGCTATTTTTACATTAGCGTGCGATATTTATTCTTGTGCAGACCCTTGTTTGGTCACTCTCTCATTTTCTCTTATTACTTTGTTGATACTCTTCATCACCTCTGTGATGCAGAGTTGACAGAGTTTTGACTGGAAGTCCAAAGTTACTTTGGGTGTGAAGTCAGTTAAAAAATATATTTTAACTTAAATAATTTTGCCATTTTAGAGTCACCCTAAGTCGTAATACCACATCTGACCTCCTGTAGATCTGCTGTATTGTGATAATAGTCATTGACAAAACTGTAGCTACTAATGAGCAGGAACGATCACGTCTTGTAAAGCCCTTGAACTTTCGTTTTAAATGGTGGTATTGCTACATGCTTCTTCTTTTCCTTTCAGCTGTTCTCTTCACAGGGTCCCCACAGCAACTCATCCACCTTCATCTGGACCCATCCTCTGCATCCTCTTCTCTCACACCAACTAACTTCATGTCCTCTTTCACTACATCCATAAATCTCCTGTTTGGTCCTCCTCTAGGCCTCCTGTCTGTCAGTTCCAACTTTATCATCCTTCTACCAACTGGTATTGTTATTGCTGCATAGAGTGGCTCTCATCAAATGTACATGAACAGCCTCTGGCTGGAAGACCTGAGGATTTGAGAAGAAGAGCCTGAAACTAGTCAGATTAGAAAAATATTGAGGACATTGACTAAATGCAGGCTCCAGCCATTCTGGTGCCCGAGGCAAGATTGTGTTTTATTTTATTTTATTTTTTTCTTTCTGTAAGTCACTCCTGAGGCCTTGAACGGCCTCGTCATGATGACGATCATGACAAATATATACGACCTGTTGTTGTCGACGTCTCTGTAGTAACCGCTACCTGTTAGTGTGCACGGATAACTGATAATCCACAGAAGATGCTGCAAGACAGCTTCAGGACCACCATTTAGTTTTTTTTTTTTGTTTTTTTTTAACCACATAGACAAATTTAAACCAAGCAATAAATCTGACCAATCAGATGCCTGGCTGTCATTTAACATGTTTGACTGACAACCAGCCATTGGCTTTGACATGAAGCTGTGAAGTTTGAGGAAAAATGGACTTCAAAAGCTCTCAAATCTATGGGTCATGTGACCAGATAATTCATCCAGTATTTTCATTCAATTGTTGCAGCTACATGAGGTGTTTGATTTATGAGAGTCCATCATCAACAGGGACAGATTAGGCTAGCATAATGGGAAAAGAGTAGTTCAGTTAAGTATAACTTTGACTAATGTTGTATTGTTAAACTAGATGGCTAAGTCGTAAGTACGCTGTACTGTATGTCCTACAGGCAAAATACGCTGCTTATTAATGCATGAGGTAACAACTTGGTAAAGGCAGTTATTCAAGACTTGTTAAACTTGTGTATACTATTTAAGGACTTTGTCAGGAAGCATTGCTCTCAGCTGTGGGGTTTCATAACAAAGGTATACTTGTACAGGGTTGCTCTGAACTGCTGGTAATCCTGAGATAATCCTCAAACAAAGGTATGTCAGAAAATGGCCATTAGAGTTTCACCCACAAGCAGACTGATGCCCCATAGGTTGTTGTTTTGAAACTTGGAGTCAGTTTGAAAAGCACATGGCTACCATGACAGACGGTCTTTGCCAAGTGCATTCCTGTTGCTATTTCAGGCATCTCGAATGTCTGACCTGGTCCCTCTGAGAGCTCCAGCATGAATTTGAGTTTTTGCAAATGGATGACTCAGACAACAACAAGGGGGAGAAAAATGTCAAGTTTATTTAGGTCAGCTTGAATAGACTATTCTTTATCCCGACACCAGTAGGGATATTATTGAATTGCAAATAAGTCATACATGCTATCTGCCTTAAAACTGTGTCTGTTCAGGATATTCTGTAGAATATTGCCTCTTAAAAAAAAACCTGTCTATAGTCATAGAACGCTAATTGTTCTTTCCTCATCACACGTGAAGGTCCATTTTTGTTTGGGACAACTTAATGTCATTGTTGTTTTGCTGTGGTTGGGAGATGCTGCTCTGCTCCACAGCCTTCTTAGTTATAACTGTTTTAGATTACATAAGAGGCTATTTAGGAAAGCAACATGAAACTCTTCAAAGAGTCACAAGATCTGAGACCATCTCAAACTGTTCGAGATGAGATAGAAACCCAACAGACACAAATGAAAGAATCAATAAAACTGCTAAACTTTTAATGACATCACCTGGGCTGTGTTTGATTTGCTTTACAGACCTCTAAACTTCCACCTTAGTGGTTTCACAAAAAAAACATTTAGCTGCCTTGTTTTGTTAGTTTTATTTAACATAGGTGTTTGACCTTGATATCACCATCATATACACTTTGATGTTTGCAAGTGCAACCCTAAATCGGGAAAAGTTGAGACTTTGTGGAAATTACTAATTACAACATAGGCATTTAAAGATTTACTCTGACTTTAATTTTATAGCAAATGTAGATGATTTGTAACCTAGAAATCAACCACCATGAAATTTGAATCTGTTTAGCTACCCTCTGTTAAAGCTCATTAATTATGTCCAAAAGTCTTGGGGAGCCAATCAGATCAGTGCATCCATGTAGAGTCTCTGAGAGGGTTTAACGGGGGACCACATATCCCCCGTCCTAGCTTCACTGCACTGGCTCCCGGTTGTTTTTGGAATAGATTTAAAGCATGGAGGCCTCATTCATGAAGCCAGAGGAAAACGTCAAAGTTGACAAGGGCCTTAGAAACAAGTGGCGCTGAGCATGTATAGAGGAAAAGGGTGGAGACAGCAAGCAGTCTGGGAGCTGGTGCCAGAAGCTAAGGGACCCTGGTACCTGTTTTTGTGTGTTGTGCTTCAAGAAGCTAGTCTATGCAGCTAGCGGCAAGAAAGGTCTTCACTGTCACGAAGGAGACGCCAGACATAAAGCACCTGCTAGCGCGCTCCAACACACAAGCCGTTTGCCGGGAGCAACAGCCACAGCGGACGTAGCGGCCCTGATGACGGACTGTATTTATTTCATATATTCAGTTTACCACTTGTTAGAGCACTTTACTGTTCTTGTTTTTTTTAAGTCACGACCCAATGTGCAAAAACACTGTGATGCACCATAAATCAGCACAAGACCCAATGTAATGTATTTCCTATAACTTCATTTGCCATTGTTTTGAACAAAAATGATGGAAAAGTTGCAATTTATGTTTTGTTCTTTTTTATAAAATTCCCTTTACTGAATTAAATGGTTGTTAAATGAATCAGATTAATCAACTTGACTGAGTTTCACATGTTTTCACTCATAACTTAATAATCTTTACTTTATGAAATTCACATTTAAATTGTAGGTCATCTTGTACTTTACCAAGCACAATGGCAAAAAGTTGTTTGCCAAATTGCCTAATATGTGTATGCGCTGGATTCACTGCACCACCGCTCCTTGGAAAAAAGTTCAGGCTCAAGATTTTTTTTAACTTTAAGCCCTGTTATTGAGATCCTCCAATCAGCTGCTACTGGCCACCCTTAAAACTTGACTTAAAACTAAAGGTGACGAGCCTTTGCGGCGGCGACCCCCTAGGCTCTGGAATAACCTGCCATTTCACATCCGGTCTGCAGGATCATTGGATGTTTTTAAGTCGGCTTTGAAAACATACTTTTTCTCCGTGGCTTTTAATTAAGTGTAAGTGGATTTGGCAAAAAATTTATTTCAATACATTTTCTGATTTTTAATTATTTTACTTTTATTTTATTACATTGTGTTTTGTATTTTAGTCTTTGTCTTATTTTTTTGTCATTTATGCTATTTTATTTTATTTTGCTGGGTGTTCTTTATGTTGTTGTGTTTTAAATCTGTACAGCACTTTGGTCAACCTCGGTTGTTTTAAAATGTGCTCTATAAATAAAGTTTGAGTTGAGTTGGGTTGAACATGACGACGACAGAGCAGAGACGTTGTAGTCTGGATGGTAAACAACACGGGTTTGAATTGGCTTTGACATTAGCAGTTAATGAGACTTTGACTTTTGTGACAAATTCCAATGGCGGGTTGATGCTGTATAATTCTGGCCGTCTCAGATGAAAGATACGCAGTCGTGGGAAAAATGTTCCATCTTGGCTCCAAAATGGTGGTGGTAGATCTCACAATCAGACAGGAGCTGCTAATGATGTGATGACAGTGCTTTTAGAGCTTAAAATACACTCTGATTTATTTCTGTTGTAGCCACGTTTCAACGCATGTTCAGTCAGTGTAACATGCTTTAAAGTAATTGTCTACTGATTTCACGTCATGCAATTTTGCTAGCAGTTGTCTTATAAGACTGTAAAAATCGTACAGTGTGAACCTGGAAATAAAACAACACTTGGACATCCCAGGAAAAGATGCAACAAACGTACACATTCAAAACTGTGGATCTTAACATTTTAAAGCAGCACAAGAAATATTTGCATAATTTAACAAAATAAACAAGCTAATACACAGAGGCATTGTGCAAAACGAAGCACCCTTACGGACACATGGTTTCCACCTGTGCACGAGGCCTGTGAGAGTTTTTATCATCTGAACCATTTGGCAGGGGTCCATGGGTTCCTCTGCAGCCAACCACGTGTAGCCCAACAATTTGTAACCACATGGACAGAGCATGCCAAGTAAACATGTGCTTGCATCGATGTCTCATTCAGATAAAAATGATAAGTTATTGTTTCTTTATTGTTTTATTTGGATCCCCATTAGCTTCTACAGCAGTGGTTGCTAGTCCCTCTGGGGTCCATAAAATCATAATGCAAAATACAATTTATCAATGCATATGTTAAAGAATGTGTACTCCATAAAGGAGAGACAGAGGAAACTGCTTGTTATCCTAACCTCTACATGCACTGTTTACCCACATGTCCATGAGTGGGCAGTTTTGGTGCAATGGACCAAAATTTTTACTTTGAATATTAGGGATGCAAAGACTAGTCTGTATATGACACAATGCTTAGATGGAAAGACATCAGCAGTGATCTTAGTGAAGCAGTTGTTGCTGTCCAGTGGTCATCCCAGTTACATATTATTTCCTCAAGCCACATCTCTGATCTCCCAGTCCTACTTCCAGTTCTGCAGGTCTGGTAAGAAATGCAGGAATGCACACAACTAAAATGAAACCTGGCTTTCTAATACAGTTAAAGCTGCAGCTAAACAGTGTGAGACTTTCACAAGTTTACTCAAGGTGATACACGACTGGAAGTCTATAGGTTACCAAAGTTTATAGCCACTGTGCACATCTTGGCAGCAAAAATCAATCTCCCCCTTGAACTTTTGATACACAGCTGGTCAAGTCATTCCTGTTCTCTGGAGCTAAATGATCGTTTTCGTTCTGAACTGACAGAATCTTGCCTCAGTCAAGATTCAATATGAAGTCATCAGAGGATGTTTCAGCTGAGTGTCTGGAGTATCTTAGCAGATGATGTGCAAAGACAGATAAACCACGCCTGCCATAATTGAGATTTAATGAAGCACAAAATTGCAGATCTAATGAAGCTGGATGTCCATTACACGTTTGTGCAGCCCTGGGATACCATGACTCTGCCACCTGCTTCAGATTTACTCCGGAATTATATTATTTTGTCTTATCTAATGCATTTTCAAAATCATCTTAACTCTGGCTGATTTTGGGTTGTACCTGCACATGTAATGCGGAGTGTGTTTTTGCCGCAAATTATTAATGCTCTCTGTGCTTTTCTTTGTTACAGACTATGAGAAGACATCGAAATGAGGTGACGGTTGAGTTGAGAAAGGTGAGAAAAGATTTATGTTTCGTCTAAAAGCATATGCACACACCAGTCTGCTGTGACAGACTACTGTGAACATGCTTCTGACCTCTGAGCTGCATCTGTTGGGAGAAAAGTTGTCATGAGAACTCTTGAAAGCTGCCTGGACCTGTTTGTTGATAACCATGGTTAATGGTTTTTATCTGCTTGTGTGTTGGTCATAAT
>JBAMYA010000011.1:3919267-3946811 GCA_037176975.1 Arrhamphus sclerolepis
ACTTTTTTCCAGGGTTTCAGTATACGTGTTTATATAATCTACGTTTTTTTTTTTCCGGGTTTCAGGTTGGTCTGAGGTGACATTTGTTGCATTCTATTGTATGTGTTATACAAATAATAAAAAAATGAATGCAATTTTTTTATTATTATTCAAAGGGAGGAGTAATTCCAATAGTAGAGGCTTTGTCAGTCTCTACTATACTGATGTAATAGTGTTATTCACTTCTCAGTCACTAACAACAGTATGCCTGTATCTTTTGTATTTGTGGTTGTTATTACGATTTTCTTTTATCAATAATTCTTAAATTCTTCAGTAATTCTAATTCTTGTTGTATAATTCTGTTATGTATTCTTGTTTTTATGACATATTTCAAAATGCTGTTTGCTTTTCCCATGTCTTTATGTGTCAAGATATTTTACTTACTCATGCATGCAATTATATCAATATACATGCTTAAAGAAAAATGCAAGGTTGATTAAATTCAGAGATTTTTATCTGACTGTAAGGTTGCATGAGGACTTTCTTAATTGCTGTTTGTTGGTCACTGTAGCACCTTTTTGTTTAACAAGCAAGCTTTTGCTTTATAGCTGCTTCTTTTCAGTTTCATTTGCTTCCTTGTTTGCAGCAGGTTCAGACACTGATGATGATGGTAAGAAAGAGCAATGTTCATATTTATTTGTATTTTTACGTTCCTCAAACGCTGAAATGACATTCAGTTTGAATGACATTAATGTCTCATTGCAAATTTCGTATTTGTTCTATATTATTGTTTGAAATCATTTTGACTACTTCACTGTGGATTGATCTCAAGCTTTTTGCATATTTGGGAATATTTACAGTTATACAAAACTGCCAAACGTGATAGCTGGCTAGTGAACATGATTGACCAAAATACTCACAAAAAACTCCCATTTCATGGTTTTACACAGAGATTGCCCCAAGGTGAATGAAATATCAGCCAGACCATTAAAACCACCTTGTAAATATTGTTTAATCCCCCAGTGATGCTTCCAAAATAACTCACCCATTTAGACATACACTCAACAAGGCCTCTGAAGATGTCCTGTGACTCTTTGTTATGCATCTCCAATGATTCCTGCAAGTTCTTGTGCATTAGCCAGCTGAAAGAGGCCACCATTTGCCAGGATTATCATTGCAATAGAGGAGGTTTCTGTGGTCTGAAGCATTGTTTAGATGGGTACATGTCAGCATTGCATCCAGCATGAATGTCAGGACCTCGTGTTCCCTACAGGAACACGGGCCAGAACATTACACTTTCGCCACTGGCATGCATTCCTCCAATGGCATCCTTGTGTTGCTCGAAAGACCATTGTACCGCAATTTTGATGTTGGACAGAGGTCAGCATAGCAGACTCTGACTTTTCTGTCACTACGCAGTCCCATAAATAGCAAGCTATGACGCATTGGATGTTGTGACACTTTCTTGTCACTGATTTGTCAGCAGTTTGCGCTACAGTTCTTCTGTGGTTTTGTAGCACACGGGCCAGACTTCAGCTCTTATATGCCTCAGTGTGACAGTACTTCTGCCACCAGTTCATTGGATATCTGTCCTTTTACCTGACAAATGTGGTCCAGGTTCTGACCTGATCTTTTCACAAATTCTATGTATTATTGCCCTTGATAGGTACAATTTTAACAACACAGTCGTGGCTAACTTGATCTATTATTGGTTTTAATGTTCAATGAAAGATGTTTATCTATCAGAGGTGTAATGAAAATGAGCATTCCTTTGACTAAAAAGCTTGCAGTAAGACAAACAGACAGTATCCGCCTGCAGCCAACAACCTGCCTCATCCATATATGTGTTCAAAGCTAGTTTAGCATCTGATGATATTGTTGTTTCATTCACCTGTTATGTATCCTGTGGTTGACCTCCACTCATGGTGCCAGACATCTCACAAACAAATTATGCAGTTTATGTTCTTTCAGCAATTCAGAATTTGTTTTTCCATGTGCTGAGTCCTGCCCTTAACATCTGTGACCTATGAAAGCAGCTCTATTTTGCTTTTGTCCCTCAGGCAATTTCAGCAATGAGAGAGGAAACACAGCTGTGATTCACATACAACAGTGGCAGTCGTTACTCTTTACATACCTATTGCCTTCTGATTTGATGACACTTTTTATGGTTGTTTCCCAGTTTAACGTTGTGCTGTACTAGTATTAGCAATGATACGTTTAAGCTGTGAAGTCATCCAAGATCTTTTAAAAGACATTACATTCAGAGTGAGTATGTTTCAATACAGGATCATGTCTCATTAGCTCAAAGGTTTTCAGACAGTCTAACTAAACTGGGTATCACAGCCACGCATTTTTATTCCTAATGCCAAATAAAATTGTGTTGTGGCACCACAGCTCAAGTTTTTACACATGAAATCCAAGAGCTGCTGTTCATGTTAGTAAGCTGTGTCTGTATGTCAAGTCTTTTGGGGCAACAGATGAGCTGTGCATCTGCTCTCTTTTGACTGAGATGATATTGGATGAAAAGAAGTTATGGAAGCATTAAGACTTCAGGGAACTGAAGGCTGCTAATTCCTTGTGGAGCCTTTAGATGTTTGTAAAATGTCCTTCGCTTGCTGTGAGTACGGGGGAAAAAGACATTTGACTCTCCCTTCCTGGATACTTGGTTGAGCTTTCAAGACTTGGTAACAGCAACCAAGAAGTCTGTAATCCCTTCTGTAGTGCACATTATCACATGTTGAGAAGTCATCGGTTTAGTCGTATAAAATGGAGCATGGGGCATGGCCAAGATCACCGGGAAGAAAGCCAAAGTGTTTCCACTTTGGGCTGTTAGATGAGACGGAGATGATTGTCTTGGTATGCAAAGGAAAAGTGAGTAGCCACAGTCTCCTGAAAGCGTGCTGCTTTGTGTCCGCACATCAAGGCTGCTATGTGGGGTTGGTTAGCTGCTGAGCTAAAACATCCCTGTAATATGGCCTGCCAAGCGAACAGGGAGTTAAAGTAGCCAAAATGAGGTCATTAAATGTCAAGTTTGGCTTCTGACCAGGATGTCACCTCTATAAAATCTGGAATGGGTCAAGTGATGCAGGTGCAGGGACATCTTTTTCCAGTTTGTTTATCTTTTCTCAGCATCTATGAATGCACATTTCATCATACCCCCCCTTGCCTGCCAGGAATGCCCCTCAACTCAGCTAGCTCCTCCTCCTTTAACAACACCGTCCTCAAGAGGGGAGGTGAAAGGGTGCAATCCGCTCTGTTGCCTATGACCCCGACAGACCTCATCTTTTACTGGGCTAAACATAGGAGAGATGAAATCAAGAAGATTAAAACACTTCTGTGAGGCACTTTTTGTTTGTTACCATCAGCCATGTTGTCTCCAAGCAGCGACTTCCAGGACTCAGAATGAAGCCAAAAGCACTGAACTCTGCAGGTTCTAAAAGACCAATGACCCCAGCACGATCCAATATGAATCACATCTGTGTAAGCTCTTTGATTAGGTTCAGGATAAAGGCTATGAAGAGGTTTGGTTTGCTGTGGTTCATCTCACATCTACTACATGTGACCAACATTAGGCTATGACTCATTCACAGGTGACCAGCTTTACACAAGTAAAAGAGTTTAGTTTTCATGACATATATCTTGTTGCACGACACCAGTATGGGGGATGAAATTTTATAAGCTATTGGAATTCTATCAAAGCATTATGTTATACATGGAAAATGGAACTTTGAGCTGTAATTGAGTGCCATGTCTATTACTAATGAATGTGCATAGTGTCTTCTGATACGCAGTAAGTCCCACTGTTTCCACTTTGTTTCTGACTGTTAACCCTTGACACACACTGACCCCGGGCAGAGGCAGAGACATGGAGGGTCATGGGTAGGGTTACAGCTTAGCGCCTTGTGAGGGTTCAAAGATATCACAAAAACATTAGCATGCAAGCATAGTTGATGTCATGATGGGGGGGCAGAGTAAATTTCCATCAGGAAACCTGTTATATGTAGCTCCAGCTACTGTGCATGAAGGGTAAGTTTTATTTATACACAGTAGCTTTCAGCATTAGGCTCTATTTTGGATGTTTATGATTTGCTTGATCCCCTGTCCCGACTCCAGAGTGGGTATTGCACTACACTAAGTTTGCCTTCAGCAAATTCATTAAGAGTGGGATTCCTGTGTGGGAAGTGCTTATCATACCAAGGCTGTTTACAGCCATGCTCTCAGGGATATAGAGTGTGGGGGGATTATCATCACTTGGGCACCTACTGTCTGTTTTGGTGCAGTTAGTTGCTATTAAATATTAGCAAGACATTCTTGCTCATTTCTTTCTGTCTTTTTTTTTAATTGGTGCCATTTGCCTTGATTTAAATAATTATTGGATTTGAACTTTTTAGTATCCAAGAAGATGCAGCAAAACTTCAGTAGTTACTGTAATATTAAAGAAAATAATCAGGTGTCAGAGCAAAAACCAAAAAAAGCAAACAGATATCTCTAAAGAAATAGGGATAAATCAGTAATTTGATTTGCAGGAAATGCAGATTTGTTGAACTGGGTGAAGTAATTGAATCCGATGCAACTAGCAGCTTTGAGAGATCAGTCCAAAGGAAGTAATCATGGTAATTTCAGATAATTTAACCAGCGTTTGTTGATTAAACCTACAGTAATCAACACATTTGAGTACTTTTTGTGTTTACTGATATATGCCATGACCTCACCATCACAAATAAAACTGCATTTGACTGTATTATGTAATAATGTGATAATTCTACAGAATAGTCATTCTGTGGATAGATTGATTGATTGACAGAATGATGCTTGACTCCAGACTTGAGAATCTGTCCACTCCATATAACGAATTTACTATTCTGTCATATTAATTTAACCTACTTGGCTTGTTTAACTTGTGAGATATTCACAAGTTACTTATTAATTTCTGGTACAGTATAACATCTCACTGTTATACTTCCATACGTTAAACAGGAATGTTTGTTTTTCCTAGTAGATGCAAATACTGCATCGCAGGGTGATGAAGAGCTGACCCACTGTAGAAATGTGACAATCTGCTGCATGATAATGTGATGAAATGCAGATGTATGCATCCCATGTGTGTCTCAAATGCCATACTTAACCTAGATGTCACGTTTCTGAGCAGCTGTCTTTGCCTCTTTCGTATTTGTGTGAGCTGCAACCGTGACTGATTAATGCACAGGGCCACGTATTCTCACTGATGGACTCTGAAGTACCATCACTGTTAACAAAAGACTCTCAAACCAACTTCAAGTGCAATCTTTATAGACTTGAACTTTGAATATGAGGAGAAGGGTGGGAAGCACTGAAGTGAAGAGGTCAACAGGTGCATTGAGTTTTATAGTCAGTCCTGTGGTTGCTCATTAACACATTCTGGACCATCTAATTGGTAAAGATCTGCTCTAGTGATTGTATGTCCTGAGAACCTTTGCTTTCCTAAAAGTGTGCTTTGTTCTATCAGATGTGACTGATTAAGGCAGTTCTAGTCGCTGCTCTACTAAAAATAAATTAGTTACTGTCAGCATTAAAACTACCCTACTGCACACAGAAGAATTATTTTTTAGCATTCTCAGGAAGAGTGATTTACTAGTTCTGAACTAAACTTAGAAAAACAACAAAAAGTAATAATTATGTGAGGGCTACTTGTCAGTAATGCCATTTTTATGTCTGACTGTGGTATAATGGTGGCAGAAAGATTTAAAATTTCACAAGTGTGTTGAAAATCATTGGTCAGAAACTAGCAATGCTGTCTAATGCTGAACATGACGTGAAAAGAAAAAAGCAAAATGCTGTTGCTCTATTTTTTTTTTTTTTTTTCAAATTTAGCTACAACAAAAATGTTTGCAAGTTTAATGGTCTTTTGTCAATTATAGCTTAAAGCTGGAGCTGATTAGTTAAGTGCACTGCATTCATGTCAGCATGTTGTAAATGTTTGCAGGAAATATATTGACTTTCCAGCCAAATACTCAGGTTTTTTTGTTTGTTTGTTTGTTTGTTTGTTTGTTTGTTTTGTTTTACCGTATCTAGTGTGTAAAAGTGAGACATTTTCATGGTTCATCAAAAATATTTGAATATGTCACCATGTTTTGGGTTTTTTTGCACCTTGATTGCTGCATCCTGTGGACTTTGTCAGGACCACTTGTGTATTTTTTATTGTTTTCAGAATTTAAATAAATTACCAGGCTAATTTTCCCCTGCTTTTTTTTCAGATCCTGGCTCTACTGAGCTCTCTGGGCTCTTTGCTGAGAAGCCACCAAGCAATGTAGTTGCCATTGCAGGTCAGACACACCCATGGATGGTTGAGACAGAATTCATTACCTACAACTTACAACATATCTGTGTTTAATTGTTGTCTCTCCAAATACCAGGATCGGACGTGACTTTCATTGCCAAGGTAGACTCCAGCACCCTGACAAGGAAGCCTGTCATGAAATGGCTGAAGGGCAAGTGGATGGACCTCGGCAGCAAGGCTGGGAAGCATTTTCAGTTCAAAGAAACGTATGACAGAAACACCAAGGTGTGTGTCAGCGTGATCTGATCCTCCTCCTTCAGAAGTAACGAAAATACTAATGACCTATTATTTTCTTGCCCAGATCTATACTTATGAAATGAAGATCATCAAAGTGATCCCTGGAGATGCTGGGGGCTACAGGTGTGAGGTGTCAGCTAAAGACAAATGTGATAGCTCAACCTTTGAGATCACTGTGGAGGGTGAGTCAAAATGGACTCACAGAGATTCTGTATGTGCTGATGTTTCCATCTGACCCAGCAATATTTTTCTTCTGTCTGCAATTTCTCCTGTTACAGCTGCACAACAAGAGCAGCAAGCGGATATTTTGTCTGCCTTCAAGAGAGCGTATGTGACTTATGATTCAGCCTGGGTCCATTGTCTCTGTGTGGGAAAGCATCAAAAAGCATTTGTAGACTGTTTATACCATTTTTTTTCTTTTTTTTTCTGTTAGTGAGTGTATCTTTTAGTTCATTTTGTATGTTCAGGTCATTGACTGTTGTACCATATCAGCAGACATAGCATGCCTGATCGTGGTTACTTGGGAGGCTTTATTCTGTTCTGAATATGTGTTTCTATGCTCACAGGGATGCTGGAGAGGATGAAGGAGAGCTGGATTTCAGCGCCCTGTTGAAAGCCACGAAAAAGTAAAAAGAATATCTTTATTTAGTTTGCAATCTTATCAATCATGCATTGTATTTGATTCCAATTAGAAATCAGTTTTTGCTTCTTGAGTCCCATTTGCCAACACAAGCCTTTTTCTTGACTGACAGGAAGAAGAAACAAAAAGAGGAACCAGAAATAGATGTGTGGGAATTGCTTAAAAGTGCCCACCCAAGCGAGTATGAGAAAATCGCCTTTCAGTATGGCATCACTGACCTGAGGGGCATGCTGAAACGTCTGAAAAAGATGAAAGAAGTACCAAAGATTAGCAGCGAGGGTAAGTCACGGCAGCGAGGGGTGAGAGGAGGGGATGAAGGGGAGGGGTATTTGAAGTACGACAGAAAGGAATTTGAGGAGGACTGTGGTACAAGATTTGTGTGAACTGATAAGTTAATTCTTTCTGTCTGCAACCCCAGCTTTCCTGAAGAGGCTTGATTCTTGCTACTCAGTGGAAAAGGGCAAGAAAATCGTCCTGTCTTGTGAAGTGCTGGATCCCAATGCCCAGGTCAAATGGTTGAAGAACGGCCAGGAGATCAAGCCCTCGGCCAAGTAAATACTTTAAAATCTAAACACACATAACTTTTTTATTGACTCACACTGACATTGTCTTTTATGAGTGGTGCTTTTATACCGAAGTAATCCCAAATAGATGGACATAATGGGTAATGCTTTAAAAATATCAAGCTAAAATTATCTCTGTCACAAAGTCGTACTTGGAGACGATTCTATCACCATGTTTTATTTTTGGGAAGGCATAAGGAACCTCCCAGTGGGTCAGTGGAGTCACACTGCCCAGACGTCTTGTGTTTAAGCACACTGTTGCACACACACACCCTGGACAAAAGCCAAAGATCTACAGTTAAAGTTTTCACGATTACAAACACAGCTCCTGTTGGGAAAAACTCTGACTGTCAGAATTTGACCTTTAAACTAATCCTAAGTTAACTATGGAAGCTTTGTGAAACAACAAGGAGAATATATGTTGTGTTTTTCTTTCTCTATCTCTCTATTAAAGGAACACAGAGCTCTGGTTCAGCCCTAAACTGACATCTGATCTGTCACTTTTTAAGGTACGTCATGGAGGCGAATGGGAATGTCAGAACTCTCACCATCAATAAGGCGAACCTGGCTGATGACGCCGCATATGAGTGTGTGGTTGGCGAGGATAAGTGCGCCACAGAGGTCTATGTCAAAGGTGCTCAGTCTCTTTTTTCCACTCATAGCTAAATGTTCAATATTAGATTATAATTTAATTTTTAAAAGATAAATAAAAATGAATGACAGCAAGGTTTAACTTCTCTCAATGGTCTCTTCAGAGCCCCCTGTGACCATCACCAAGCTGATGGACGACTATCATGTGGTTGTGGGAGAAAGAGTGGAGTTTGAGATAGAGGTGTCGGAGGAGGGCGCCCATGTCATGTGGTCAGTAAATATCACAGTATTTTGCAAATACAAGCTCAAACTAATTTGCTTATGGCTTTGATTTTGATGCCACAGCTTCTACAAAGATTCATGACTTCACAGCTTATGAGAACATATTGTAATGCATTATGCTTCCAGATATTTCAATAATATATGAAGCTTGTGCTTGAGACCTTCAGCTTATATTTTCATGTGCTTGGAGCATCTCATTTTTTAAATTCCACAGCAAGAACTTGCTATCTGTTCTCTTTATGACTTTGCAGAAGAAATACTTGTACAGCATTCTTATAATGGCTCACGAAGCCAGATTTAATCATTTATTTGCCCTCACCAACAATTACCAAAACGCATTCATATTACGAATTTCAAGGTACTTTGAGGATCAAGAGATTCACAAAGAAAAAGACTCCACAAAGTACCGTTTCAAGAAGGATGGAAAGAAGCATACACTTATCATCCAGGATGCTACACTGGACGATGCTGGGATGTATCATGCTTGGACTAATGGAGGGCATACCAAAGGAGAGCTGGAGGTGGAAGGTACCACATGAAAGCATGGTGACATCCCTTAAAGCTGTTTTCACTCTTGAGTGCTCATAGACATTGTAAAATATTTTACTTAATAAATAAAAGTCACAATAAAAGGCACATATTGCAAACATGGAGTCACTGTGGAGTAGCTAATTCACTCCTCCTATAAATGCAACATCCAGATCAGTGTAGAGTTTCAGTTGAATTGAACTGCCGGCCTAAAGGCGTCTCTGTTTATGCACAAGATAACAACTTGTGGCAGAGCATGTCTAAATGTTAGTGACATGAATCACCTTCCGTCTCAGCAGAACTACACGTGTCTGTTTCCTGCCTGATGGGTTCTCTCGCTGTTTCTGGATGTTTTATTCAGAAAAGGAGCTAGAAGTGTTGCAGGACATTGCTGATCTGACAGTCAGGGCAACCGACCAGGCTATGTTCAAGTGTGAAGTGTCTGATGACAAGGTCACAGGGAAGTGGTACAAAGATGGCGTGGAGGTCTTGCCAAGCGACAGAATCAAAATGACTCATGTTGGAAGGTAAGGATGACAGCACATACATGTGCATTTAGTGATTGTGCTTTAACTGAACAACAGATGCATTTTTAGATGCCAGCATGGCCTCATGTTCTCAAATGCTTGTTTCAGGTTTCACCGGCTGATTATTGACAACGTGAAACCAGAGGACGCTGGAGACTACACCTTTGTTCCTGATGGATATGCTCTGTCACTTTCTGCAAAACTGAACTTCTTGGGTGAGAAAGATGGAGTGATTTCAAAGTCACTGTGTTTGCATAAATGCAAGCTGTATGAATAACATTATCAACTCTTTCTCTCTCAAAACAGAAATTAAGATTGATTATGTGCCAAGACAAGGTGGGTAATCTTATTTTACCTTAGGTCAAAAATAATCAAAATCTTCCACAGTTAAACTTTTAACACAAATTCTGGTACATGATTGTTTTTCCAACTCAGTCATTCTCTTTGTAAATTGTGCACGAACCAGATCCTCCAAAGATCCACCTGGACACCACAGGAAACATGGTCTCCCAAAACACTATAATTGTGGTGGCAGGGAACAAACTTCGTCTGGATGTGGAGATCACAGGAGAGCCAGCACCCACGGTGGTTTGGTCCAAGGGAGACCAGGTAATCACACAATCAGTGTAATCTCTCTTTTTTCTGTGGCAGGATTTCATACAAATTGCAGACATTTCAATAAATAAATAAAGAAATACATTTTAAACATCAAAAATGAAGGAGAAGTTAAGTAAGAAACTAAAACATACATATTTTCAAAGTAAAAGTCTAACATAAAAGTAGTGACCTTATTTTGATGACAGATTGTTTATATTTTATTTTATATTATATTCATCAAATTTTTATATTTCAGTTTTATTAATCCAGCATTATGTAAATGTAAATATGAATTGTTTTTCAGAAAAAAAACAAAACAAAACAAAACTATTTCTATGTGATCAAAGTGACAAAAGACGGTGACATTTTAAATAAGCATATACAAACATTATTTGACTCATCATGTAATTTTACCATATATTTAAAGGATGTAAATGTAATTAACAGCTCTTTTTCCACCTTTAAAAAGCAATCTAACAAAGGAAAATAACAATTACAACAACCAGCTTGACTAACAGAAGATATCAACGGGAATGGCAGCAGTTTTTAATTCATGTATTACTGTGGAGCTCATGGAAGGAAAACCTTTCTGGAGACCTGCTTCTGCAGTACAACTGTGATTTCAGTTTAATCTTCCACAATGCCAGATTAACATTTTGAAAAGGTACAAACCAAACCAACATCTCGGTTTAAATTTAACTGAGCAGTTTGGAGGCCTAAATCTAACCATACTGTGAAAACGCAGGTAAACAAAAATAAACAAAGAACACCCTGTGCATAACTGGGGCTCCAACAAAACTAGAGTGTCTGATGTTCTAGAAGGAGAGCAAGTTGACTTATATGGCTCACTCTCTACACTCAGTCCACGTGGCTCAGTTGTGCCCCTGTGGTTTACCCAACTTGTTCTCTTAAGGATGAAAAAGAACCGTCTCACTTAAATGCGGCTGTATCCACTATTTTTTCACTCATAAACACTTTCTCCTGGGTATTTTGTAGCTCTTATTTACTTTTGATGATTCAAGCCACTTTAATTTTCTTGCATTTTAGCCAATCACAGACACTGAAGGGCGTGTAAGAGTGGAGTCCAGGAAAGACCTCAGCTGCTTTGTCATCGAGGGGGCAGAGAGAGAAGATGAGGGCAACTACACCATCTGTGTCACCAACCCAGCTGGAGAGGACAAGGCTATGCTCTTTGTGAAAATTGTGGGTAAGTGAAGCTTTTACCATGAAACAGCCAATGGTATAACCTCGACACCAAACATGCTGTGCTGTGTTTAAAATTCATAAGTTTCGTTATGTGTAAACGACCTGTAATCTTGGTTTAGATGTGCCTGACCCCCCGGAGAATGTCAAATGCACGACAGTGGGAGAAGACTGTGCCACCATCATTTGGGAGCCTCCTAAATTTGATGGCGGTGCAGCAGTCAAAGGTAAGTGACTGATTCTGTCACCACCTTTTCATACTTCGTTCTATACGCTGTTGCATATGGATCATGTATTGAAGAATCTAAAATGGAAATATCCCACATGCTGCCAACGTGACCGTGTTTCTATTCCATCAGGTTATCTCATGGAGAGAAAGAAGAAAGGCTCCTCAAGATGGACAAAGCTCAACTTTGATGTATATGAATCAACCACGTATGAAGCCAAGAGGATGATTGAAGGAATTTTGTATGAGATGAGGGTGTTTGCTGTCAACAGCATCGGCATGTCTCCGCCGAGTCTTAGCTCCAAACCTTTCATGCCCATCGGTAAGTTGCACAGCCATCTTTTTTCCTCCTCTCTCTTTCTGAGCCTCTCTTTCTGTTTCACACCTCTCCAAGCCGGTCAGCTAGTCTCCTGAGACTTTCTTTCTGTCACCTTCAGCCCCAACGAGTGAGCCGACACGTCTGACTGTCCATGATGTGACAGACAGCACATGCAGCTTGAGGTGGCTCGCCCCAGAGAGGATTGGAGCCGGGGGCCTTGATGGCTACATCATTGAGTACTGCAAGGAGGGAGGTAATGAGACCCCACATAATTCCTGTCGTGTGATAGCATATCCCATGTTTACCAGTTAAATGAAAAAGAAATTATTTACCGCCCAGATGACAGTTCACAACAAAATAATAAAAACAACAGTTAAATCCTTTTCACTGTGGTTTACTACATGCAGTTCTCCTTTCTGTCAGACACCAAGTGGGTTGCGGCAAACACGGATCTCTGTGAGAAGCAGGGATTTGTGGTGCGTGGCCTCCCTGTGGGAGAGAAGATCAACTTCAGAGTGGTGGCAGTAAACATTGCCGGTCGAAGTCCGCCTGCTGTTCTTGGACAACCCGTCACCATCCGGGAGATTGTTGGTGAGCCAGACAGGTTTTGAAAAGAAAGGAGAATAAGTATCCTTCGTATTTAAGTAAAGCACTTCAGTACTTTGTATTTTGTTCGTGTTTCGTTGTTGTGATGGCTGGAACTGCAGTTTATGCCTTCATATAATCACAGCATCTTTTAATTAGAAGTCTCTCTGCTTTAGAGCATCCAAAGATCCGCCTCCCACGTGAGCTGAGAACAAAGTACATCAAGATAGTTGGAGAAAAGATCAACCTGACCATCCCTTTCCAGGTTAAAAGAATGACATTCAGTCATACCTATTTAAAAACAAATGCAGTGAAATTCTCTACCAACTGCTTTCCTTTTTTTTCTGAGACCATAATGTAGGATCAGAAATAAACTTTTTGTTTTAGTTAATATGTGCCACATCTTTAAAAATCTGCTTATCAACTCTAATTAATCATGCTTTTGTGTAATAGGGTAAGCCACGTCCTGTTGCAAACTGGTTCAAGGATGGTAAACCAATTGACCCCAAGATGATCAATGTGCGTAACTCAAATGTGGACAGCATCCTCTTCATCCGCTCAGCAGAGAGAGAGCACACTGGATCATATGAACTGGTTTTACAGATTGAGAACTTGGAGGATAGGGCCAGCCTTAACATCAGGGTTATTGGTAAGGTTGCCACAAATCAAATGGCTCACCTCAGTGAAATCTTGCTGTGTACAAATGTATCGACTGTCGCGGAAGGGCGGACTAAAAGATGTTTAATCCAAACAGATAAGCCTGGTCCTCCTATGAATGTGAAGGTGACAGACGTCTGGGGTTTCAATGCAGCGCTGGAGTGGGATCCCCCCAAAGACGATGGCAATAGTGAGATTACTGGGTACACCATCCAGAAAGCAGACATGAAGACCAAGGTGAATGAGGAAGAAAAAATCCAATCTGTTCAAATTAACATGCCAAAAAGTCACTTGGTCCTCTGCAGTAAAAGAGATACTGGGATTACTCCAAACCACGGATACTTGGCTTGTTGCAAACATTTAACGATTTGGGCATATTATCACCTTTTTTTCACCTCCTGCAGGAATGGTTCACTGTTTATGAACACAACAGACGGACAAACTGCACTGTTTCAGATCTGGTTATGGGAAATGAGTACATGTTCCGAGTCTACAGTGAAAACCTTTGTGGCCTGAGCGAGGAGCCACGCGCTAGCAAGAACACAGCCGTTATTGCTAAGACAGGTACACACATGCGCATGCACAGCAGACCAGTGTACCCAATGGCAGGTGGGCAGACCAAGTGTACTCAGTGTGAGGCTGGATTTTTCTTTCACGTATTTATTTTTTATTTAACAGGCCTTGAGTGCAAAAAGAATCCATATAAGGAGAAAGACATGTCCTGTGCACCGAAGTTTACTCAGCCACTGGTGGACAGATCTGTAGTAGCTGGTTACAGCACTGCCATCAGCTGTGCTGTGAAAGGCTTCCCCAAGGTAAATGTGCACGTTAAAATAATCTGAGGAGTGTCAGATTCACAGGAGGAGGTTGACAGTTCCACTTGTTTTAAGCAAAATACTGTCTAAAGCCTGATATGAAAGTGACAGTTTCACAGATCTTATTAGGGCTATTTTTAAATCAAGTCATTCTTTTTAGAAGCTTTTTTAGGGCAATAAGTTCTGCAAAAATACAATCTTCAGCTAATCTAAGAGTGTTAATTGCATTTTTAATATTTTTTTTTCTTTCTTTTTTGCTTTCTTTTCTGCATCTCAGCCAAAGATTGTATGGATGAAGAACAAAATGATCATTGGTGAGGATCCCAAGTTCTTGATGCAGAACAATCAGGGAGTGCTGACCCTCAACATTCGGAAGCCGAGCACCTTTGACGGAGGCAAATACTCTTGCATGGCCGTCAATGAACTGGGCAAGGATGAAGTGGAGTGCAAGCTGGATGTCCGAGGTGAGAGCTTTAAAAAGTCATCTGTCTCTTGGTGACAATTACTGGGCTTTATCGTGAGATAGATACTTAAAGAATAAAGCTGACTCCACATGTGACTTAGACTGTATATAAAAGATGGATGCGGCCTCCAAGCTAGAGGAGGTGAGTTAAATTGCTGTCTGTTTCATGGTGACGGAGGAGGGATTCTTATGATTAAAAACCGATCAGAACATTTCCAAATTTGTCTCATGTGTCAACACCTCAGTAAATGTTATTTTGGCAAGTTTAAGGTTGTGAGTAAATTTCAAGTCTTCTCTAAAACTGCCTAATATTTATGGCCCCATTTCCAAATGTGACCTGTAGCCATTTGCTGCATGTTAGTAACAGCATCCCACACATCACCTCCACTTTTCTGTCCTCACAGAAAAGTCTCCCTTTTCTATTTCATCTATGGAAGACAGCTGCTGCTAATGTGTGTGCTTCGGGAAGTTGTCAATTGGTTTTTGAGATTCGTACCAATTTATTTGAGAACACAATACTAGCTGTTGTATTATGAATTCTTCTAAACGCAACCCAACATTCATCACGTCTCCTGTCACTTCACAGTTGCCACAGATCCAGACAAGAAATGAGAAACCGAACAGCAAAGAATGTGAAATCAAATGAACCAAACCGTGAATGGAGATTAAATGTTGCCAAAGAGAGTACATGTTGTCAACAGTCAAATAAAGTTTAATAACTTCTACTACAATTTCTGTTTATGTGTAATATTTTTTCCTTCTCTTTAGATTAACCTTGATGAGTTGCTATGTTGTGTTTTGTTTTTTTTTAAAACTTGCACACAAGGCTTTCTCTCAAAATTCAGAGAAGATTCTAACCTCCCACATAAACCAAATCACATTTTAAAATGTTAAAAAACAGAAGTGAGCCAACATGAGCTGCTTGCACTGAGGGACGAGTTACTTTTGGATATTGTGGCACATTGTTGGCATCCGTCTGCATTACACCTCCCTGCAGTAGCGTGCTCGCCGCCTCTGGACTGCCACCCCTATACTGAACAACAGCGCCACTGCCAGGACTCCCACTGCCACTGCAAGAGCTGTTATGATGCCTAAAAGAGCAAACAAGATGTGCGTTGAAACATAAGAGAGTGCAACATCTTCAAACACCTTCATATTTTCAAATCAGACAGAGTCTTCTGAAATCCCCCAAAGTGACTAATGTCATAAACATAATGTGACTTAGTAAGAACTTAAGCAAGAGTAAATGATAACGTAGAAGAGCCAGAACAGGTAATTTCCTCACCTGTGCTTGACCATCTTCTTCTAAACCCACACTCGACATTCCAATCCTCTGGCATCACATCCCCCATCAGTTCAGTGAACATGGACAAAGGGCAAGGGTTCATCCCATTGCATCCTGGCACAGGATTCGGGTAGGGGTCATGCCAGGATTCATTCCGGTAATACATCCCGACCGAATAGGATCTGTTTAATTATAAGCATGAATACAATGAGATGACACACATTTCTGTGGAGTGCTGTATAAATGTGTTTGTGTTATGTGCTAATTTGGCCAGTGTGGTGCTTGATAAATGCCAAATGTCTGTAGGACTGAAGAGGAAAATGATTTGTGCAACATACAAATGGAATGCAACCACTCAGAATACATGAAAGTGTGTGTTTGTGTGTGTGTGATTATATGACCCACATGTCACAGTAGAATATGCAAAGAGAAGGACACTGGAAGGAAGTCATTACCCATCATACTCCTGGTAGAACTCGAAGAGTTGACAGGCGGCGTACGGAGGTAGAAGTCCGTTGTACACGTCTAGGGCTGCCTGGAGCGTGATGAGTGTGGAGTCATGCTGGAATGAAGAACAAGCATCACAGCATTATTAGAGTGAGAAGTGAAACAGCATTTTGCAAGATAGGCTTTAAATGTATGTAATAACATAATTAACTTACAGCTGAGTACATAATGAATTTGAGAGCGCTCCCTTGCTCTACAGCGTCAGAAAAATTCCTCAAGATGGCATTTACAAGGACACCTGGTAAATTAGCAGAAGGTCAAAGGTGCTGATAAATTTTCCAACACAACCCTTCTGATTTCATTTAGCATGTTGGCTTGCTGTTATAATAATTATTTTTTTCCAGTTGCCACTTATGGGCTAATATTGCTTTGCTACAGCTACCCCTGTACTTTACATTGTTCAAAGCATAAACAAAGCCTTGGCCAGCAGTCACATTAAATACACAATTTGTTTGTTTCTTGCTTGTTTGTTTTTCCTACCCTAAGTGTAATGAAAATTAATTGCTTCTTATATGACTTCCCACCTCCCAAGAGCCTGGCCTTCTCTTTTCGCTTGTGACTGAGGATGCTGTACGTGACCTCAAAGGATGCTATACTCCTCAGGGTTTCCAGGACATCCTGGGTGGCCCAGCGTGGGAGAGTCAGGTTATGGATCCTCTGCACAAGAAAAGAGTGCTCATTACCTCGCTAATAATCACATTACCCAACACATGAGCAGTAACAAACGCAGTTTAAATGAATGCATTACATCGTTTCTATTATCCCATCTATTTTTAGAGCCAATTGAAAGATAACAGATGCTTATTTTGCAAGTGTGAATGAGCATATTCAACCTGGCTTAGAATCCACCCATGTCATAATGCCTTAATTATCATTTCCATATGTCGTCCTATTCATGTTTGACTGTAAGCATGAAAATGATTTCCCAACACTTCCACCCCCTCTCAGTTTCTCTGCAGATGTGTTGAGGAAAGCAGATTATCCCTTTCTATTGTTTGTTTCACTGCCTGTCCTCTGCAGCAGGTAATTGATTATTTTCTTCTTAATTCTTGAATTTCTAATCTGTTCCAGTGCAGGTAGTGAACAAGCTTTGTTTGGTCTGCGTGTTCTCTGTGAGCCATACCTGACAGCTAAGGGTGTCGTAGACCCTCCATATTTTTTTACCAACCAGTTTTGACATGGGATAGCCAGTGTGGTTGGTAAGTTCCTTCACAAAGTACTGCAAAGTAAAGAAAAGAACAAGAACATTACTTTTAGCATTCCAGGCAATGCAGCATTTTAATTTACTTTTTTTGTGTGTGTGACATTTTACTTTGTGGCAGTTGTTTTGCATGTAAACTGATTTAGGTGTTTAAAATTCCAAATTGCACACATCAGCTGCTGATTTTAATGGATTAAAGGAGTTCACAGATGCAGCGGTGAGATAAATGTCTCCACATATCTCTTGCACGTACCTTACAGGTTCTCTGCTTCCAGCAGAGGGTGTTAAAATTCAACACAGGAGGCCCTGGCCTGATCTCAAACACCACTTCAACAGGCAGCACATGGGACTCAGTTTAATTAAAACCGTATATTGTAATTCTTTATCTAATTCAATCCAACCGTTAATTAGAGTCTCTGAGAATGTGAGAGAAATTGCACCGCGCAGCTTTCTGTAGGCACTGGAGTCACCGTGCCTGAGAAAATCAGTGAGAGGACATGGTGTCTACTGCATAACTAACACGTCCACTAGAGGTGCTGATTACGTTGGCACCAGTAATAGTGAAGGACGTATTTAACTGAAATGAGCATTTCACTGTGCTACTTAATTTGCAAATCAAGACCTGAATACAGAAACAGCTGAGGTGGGCAAACTCTTTTATTTTTTTCACAGCAATTTTGATTTTATATATGTGATTTAAATTCTTGCAAGATAACTGACATATGACCCAGAAAAAAGTGACATTGAACATTCATGTTTTCAGTGTTGCCTCCTACCTGGTGGGCTCTGAGGAACCTCCGATAGGGGGCACTTTCAAAGGTCTCTGTCATTAGCTGTCTGAACCTTGGACAGTCTTTGCCTGCAGACTTTAACAGCTTGAGAAATAAAAAATAATCCAAAACATGAGTGGAAATAATGCACATTAACTACATGTACTGCAAGCCATCTGGGCACATGTCCTCATTTTGCACTTTTAAACAGCGGCCATGCTCACAGCTGAGGTGATCACTGACACCAGCGTAGAGGTTAAGATTCAGATGAACTTATACAGGTTTTGAATTCAACTGTTTATGGCTGTTGGGTGAAAAGGAAATATTCATGTGGCTCGGCAGCCCACCTTGTCCTGGGCCCTGGGGACGGTGTGAACCGGAATCGGCCGCCACAGTAACTGGGGCATGATGGGAGGCGGGCGTCTGGTTGGCGGAAACATCCCAGCGAGGCAGGCTTGGGCGCTCATCAGTGTGCGATCATAGTCAGTGCTACGGACATACAACTGTTGTAAAAAATGGAAAAGACAAGACATCAGAAAGTTTGCAAGTAACTGAGTGATAGTGTGTTCCTCCCGATTGGTGACTCAGGCTTAGTTAGCTTTTTATAGAAAATTAAAATGCCATTTGAAATGGCTGTTTGAATCTGAAAACGTAGAGAAGTTGAGTCAGAGGAAATCCAAATGAATGAGCGATGAGGTACAGACAGATCTGTTTTGCAGTGATCTCTTCTGACATCAGCCTTCACTCATTTCTATTGCCCTACCACTCTTTCAGGTTTTTGCACACAATATATCCCTCTAAGTTTAAAAGGTTCTGTGATACCAGCAATACTTCTTTTTTTTTCTTCCTTTTTTGAAATTGCATAAATAAATAAATAAATAAATAAATTGCAGTATAAGGAAAGGCATGGCTCATGTTGACTTAGATTTGGGCAACAAATTACTAATGACGTGGACTGAAAGGGGTTGGTATGTTTGCGATAACTGCATGTTACAGGACTGAGATTAAGGACTTGAAAGGCAAGGGGATAAAGGAGGGGAAAAAAAGAAGTCAGTGAATGAAGGAAAGAAGTGGGACAGTTAAAGAAACAGAAGTCACATCCTCATAATGACAGAATGCTGAGCCTGCAGCCCCGGGGTACACTGAACCTACATGCTGCCAACTGTACTGCAAATACTGTAATGCCCAGAGGCTGCGTCACCCCATGTTTCAGCATAATACAAAGCCATGGCCACAATATCACGATAATGTGTCATGCTCATTAACTTGTATGTAGTTACAACCATTACAGATGGTGACTACGCACCAACTTGATTTAACACATGGGAGCAAGGGCACTCATGACAACAGGATTAGCTGACAGTTGACAAGTGGAGAGGTTTGGAGTGTAGGGGAGGTGACATAAGTAACAATTTCATGGGGGGGCGGGGGTGCAATCCATGCAAATTTACCCACCTCTTTGTTGTCATAGTCTTCACTGAGAAAGTTTCCATATCGCCTCCGCAGAAATCTTCCCAGCTCAAAGTGCTGTTTCATGCCCAACTGTAAAGAATATTGACAATACTGTTAATTTTCTTTTGGAATCTGACCATATATAATATATATATGTATATATACATATGTGTGGGTGTGTTTGTGTATTAATTTGGCCTGTAGCTATTTTCTTTATAGCTTAACAACGCCATTGAATAAGATGCTTGAATTTGCATGAAACATCTTTTCAAATATAAAATTCCAACAACTGTCAAGCTCCATGTCATGCTTATTTTTCTCACTCTGTAAATGTGCAGCTTATGTTATTATATTGCACTTGTGTTTGGAGGAAGGTAAAGTATGTATACAACATTTTCCATGAATGAGTTGGCTCCATTCTAATGGCAAAAGGAAAAAAAAGCTATAATTTCTAACAGCCATGCAACAGAAACCTATTCTCTCATTTCTAACTAACTACCTACACTTTTAACCTATATAGTTTTACTACATTTTCAAATGACTGAAAGAAGTTCATTTTTCAAATGTCTCCTGGTTATTTGTGCTACATTCTCTCTGAAATTGTTCAGTGCATGCAAACTATGTCATCAATTCAGAGCGTAATGTATTGCACATCAAAACCCAGAAACTCAGAATCAAAGCCCAAAATCTGTAACCAAGAGTCCAATCATCCTTCTCGGTTGCACTTTTGTTTAGCGTAACACATTTGTTGCACTTTACAGTCTTTTTCTTTTTGCAGTTGTAATTCTGAAATGAGTGTCAATTCAGTGTCACATTAATCAGCAGCAGAGGAGACGGGACATAGCTGAGATCTAGCAGCTCATTGGCTGCTGAATGACTCAGCACTTTGTAGGTTGGCATCAGACCACCAAACCAATGCTAATATAAATGCAGTGTTGCTAGCTTATAGCTTATAACTTATTGCGACTTTATCAATAAATTCATCAAGTATATAGGCCCTTCTAGTGACCAAAAAAAACAACAAAAAAAACAAATAGCAACAAATCTAGCTATCTTTTCTGCTGTTATTTGGGACTTTTGGGGACTGCCATGAAAGTGTGTATCTTTCCTCTTGTCAAAGAGCAGTAGGGGGGCTTCCATGAGTCCTTCCCTGTCCAAAAGCACTCATAATTGGCCCAATCTGCCGCAGACAATCCCTTCAGCTGCACTCAGAGAAGCACACATGCATCTTCCTTTGCAGGATCCTTACTACAAAAGTGTTTATTGCGGGACATTTTTATACACAATAAGATAATAGCAGGTGAAACAGATGACGCACTCAGCTAAGAATATCAGATTATTCAGCAGATAGTGAACTTCTAGATCTCGGCTATGTCCCTCCTCCTCTGCTATCGACTAATGTGGCACTGATTTGACACTCATTTCATAACTGCAGCAGCAAATAGAAAAAGCTCACATGAAAAAACGGAGATGGTTTTACAACCAAGAAGAGAAAAGTGTAAGTCAAAAAGATGAATGACCTCTTGGTTACACATTGTGATTTCTTGGTTACAGATTCTGGGTTGTGGCTCCCAGATTTTGGGTTTTGATTTGCAACACATAAGACTCTGAACTGACGCCTTAAATAACATGAAAAACACCAGCAGGAGTCTCATATCTTTGTCAGAGACCACAGAGGTTGCAACAAAGCATGTGGAAATGAGGCATAAATGTAATGATGTGCAACGAGCACGATTGAAACTGGGGTGATGTGACTGCGGGCCAGCTTGTTATAGTCTTGGTTTTCTATTATTCCATTTTATTTCTTAATTATCCCGTTTTAGACTCTTTCTTGCATTCCTTTGTCCTCTTTCTGACTTCTGTTTGCTGGTTGTTTTACAATTTTAGTTTTTCATGGCCAGTTTCTTTGTCTTGTCTTTCCTTGTCAGTCTGTTATCATTCCTGTGTTCTCTTGTGCTGCTATATTTTATGCTGCTTTATGAAATGAATAAAAATGAGCAAAAAGTTAAGTTTTTGGAATATGACAAAGAATTAAAGCGTAACTCAAAACTCAATAGCTACCAGTTGGGGCAGTCTCAGAAATATGTGAAACATTCTGAGCTGTGGGCAAGAAATGTCAAATCTGGGTCCTTTAATGGACGCATCACCCCTAGATCGTGTTCTCATATGGTGTCTTCTTTGCATGATTAACTTTTTAAATTATTCATTTATTTTATTTATTTATTTTTTTCATGTTTAACTTGCATTCGTGGATTGCACGGTGAACTGTCTTCACAGATGGTGATTTCTAGACGTGTTCTTGAGCCCAGTAGATGTCCAGTAGAGAATCACACCAGTCTTTAATGCAGTGCCGCCTGAGGGCCTAAAGAAGCATTCATCCAGTTTTGAGTCTCAGCCTCGTCCCTTACATACAGACACTCCTCCTGAATCTTTTGACAATAATGTGTACTGTAGATTGATCACTGAAATACTCCTTTTATACACAGTCATATGACTGAGCTGTTACCAACTGATGTAATTGGTTTTCAAATTCTCCTACTATATAGTTGTTTTTACTTTGCCAGCCTTTTCTTGGCCATTTTCAAACTTTTATTGAGATGTGTTGCTGTCATCAAAATCAAAAAAAGTAAATATTTTCTATGAAGTGGAAAAATGTCTCAGTTTCAACATCTTTGATATGCTCTATATGTTTCATTGAGAATAAAATGTGGTTTTATGAGATTTACAGATGATTGCAACTGTTTTTAATTATGCTTTTCACAGCGTCCCAACTTTTTTTGGAACAAAGGTTATATATACCACAATGATAATTATTTGATCACCTTCACTGAATTTATAAGATGAGACTTCTTGCTTTTGTTTGCAAGATTGTCAGGTTTGTGTTTCTTTACTGTTGTCTTTTTGTTTTGTTTTTTGTCAAGTGCTGCTGTGTTTCACCCAGCAGACACAGTTGGAAAATGACGTAGATGGATTTCATGCATTTTACACCCCTAAAAGCTCTTAGTATACTGTTGCTTTGGTTACAAAAAAAAAACAAAAACTGTTTTGACGACACAAACACAGAAAAACACCATGTACCTCAGAGAGCTGTCCGAAGCCCTGAGCCCACACTTCTTCCCCATGTGGATCCCTGGGGTATGACTCAATAGGCGATCGATCACCATGTCGGAACACCTTAAAAGTCAGAACAGATAATATGACTTGAATTCAGATACCGTGTTTTTGCTCCTGTGCTCACGATCACACTGTGTTCTCAAAGGGGAAACTCACTCTGCGACAGAAGTCAGAAATAGAAACCTATGTTTGTCAACAGATCAGTCTGGATTTGCAGCACAGAGGAGTCATTTTGATGACACCACTGCTCCTCCATTAGTATCATTAACAGGAGGAGTCACCTTCTGAGCAGTGACATCACCCAAAACTGGATTATGTATGCATCTGATTCACTCCTGTAGACAGCACTGCCATCTGAACTTAACAATCTGAGTTTAAAACCCCCACAATCACTGGCTCAAGTCAACAAAGCTTTTAAAGTTAATTGGTGGTTAATAGCAGCCTACCCACTTTTTTGTCCTTTTTTTGCAGCGGACAGGGGTGGTGGAAATGCTTTACTGAATCAAACTAAGATGATAGAATCTAGAAAAGCACCGTGGAAAGTAAAAATAAAGATCGTGAGGAGTAAATGTGACATGATAGAAGGAACCTATGATTTTCTACATATGGTAAAACATTCCCCACTTGACTGACCTCATCCCTTAGGCCTTGTCTTTTGCTGTCTGCTGTCATCTGTCACCATCGTGCTAAAGTCTCCTCTCCTGTACATGCATGGGTGCTTTACATGGCTTTGCTTTTACTGTGAGAGGCATGTACATTTTTTTTGTTTGGTTTTTAATTTACTGTGTACACTTTCTTAATTTCTTTAGTCTTTTCTCTATTGTTGTCCTGTTTGTGCAGAGAAAGTATGACTTCATATGAACTTTACATATTCACTGTGTTTGATTGGGATTTTTTTTGACGCTACCACAAATTTATGTCTTGTGGTAGCGTCAAGAGTGAATGTTAAATGATCCACACGCTTGCGTGGTGCCCTTTTCACCTTGTCAAGGTTCTGCAGAGCACTTAAAATGTGTTTCTCATCCTACCATTCACACACACTCACACAGGACTTCTCGTTATAGACATTTACATACAGCCTGCACCGTATGCTCTGTGTGTGTCGTGCTTTGGTTCTACAATCACCAAACAGCAGTGTTGGGGTTCAGTGTGTTTCCCAAGGTGGGATAACTACCTACCCAATCTACCCCCTGATTTACGGCTACAATTTAACGTTAATATTTCTCTCTTTTATTATTGTTCAACGTCTTCTCAACGCTTATAATCATATTCTTACTTCAGGATGACACCTGTGCAAAAATGATGGATGAAAAGTTGCTGATCTGCATCGTCCCTGTTAGATAAAGTAATAAAATTATTTAAACCAACTTACATAGAAAAGAAAATGTTCTTAAAGTATCCTAAAATTATAAGATTATATATTTATTAAGGTATCATCTATAACCAAGCTCATTTGGATGTATTTATGACTTTAAAAAAAAAATCTAAAAATTCCTTGTTTTTTGCACTATTTATAAAATATTTTTGCTTTATTTTTTCATGTCTTTGTGAATTAAATCAGGCTGTTGACTATTTTTTGACAGATGCAGAAGAGAGTCTGCATTGCTCCAATTCCTGGAGCAATTCCTCTGACTAAGAAAACTTTGTCACTCAAACTTTGTCTGGAACTGATGCTATTTAAAGAAAACGTAACTTCAAATGAAATTTCTTTGCCACTGTGATCGAGACAAGGTTTTCCTGCACACACCTGCGTAACATTTGTGTTTCTACAGCAAGAATTTTCAATGTGCAGGCAAAATGTAATAAAAGAAAAGCCAAAAAAAGGGGCAAATTTTGGATTTCCTGTTAAACTTATTTAGGGTAACTGAGTAGCTTTCTCTCATTGGGAGGGTTCTAGCAAAAAAGAGAGACATTTGTCAATCTTTTATTTTAGAATTATATTAATTTCTTCCTCCTCATTTTGATGAAACGTTGCAGATCCTGGCCTTTGGAGCAGCTTAAACAAAATGTCGCTGTCATTTTCCTTTTTTTAATTTTCAACTTCCTCTGCTCTGCCAAATGTCATTTCCACTCTGACTCCCAAAAAGTATGCCATTCATTTAATTTTTGCCAATAGATCAGAGATTTTTGTTTGTTTGTTTCCAAATCAGTGCAATGCACGTGGCATGCATCTCATGAATGAGTTGGTCAGCGGGGCTGAGGTTGCACAGCAGTCCCACAAATGAAATGAACTTTCTTCAGAGAGTCACGAATATCAAATCCTTTCCGCTCAACGAATACTGGAGTTTAGAAAAGGCCATGTTTCTGCTGATTTTTAAACTAGCATTAAGGCATCGCATCTCTAGTGAGTTCGGACACCCCTGATATAAAGTATATAATATACCCATATAACACCCGAACCAATTCTAGTTGATTATTTACGCTGTAGTTTTATGATTTATAATAACATATTATGAAATGCAAACTGATGAGTGAAAAATTTCAACTGACAGAAATTTCAAATTTGACCTATGCTTGGGAAGAAAAATATGCTTTAAATGTTTTGGGGTGTTTTTTTTTTTTTTTCTGCAGAGTCTCCTTAAATAATTCAACTGTGTAGTGAGGTGTTATGTAAAGAGGTTTACGAACAGGGCTGCAGTGTCTGGAAGAGATATGCTTGACGCTGTTGGAGTTCAGGCTCAAAGTAATCCTTTGTGATAGAAGTGAAAATAAAATAATAATACTGGGCAGAAAAGCACAGTGTAATCAGTAACAAAGCGAAGCAAAATAAGCTGCCAGATTATGTTAAAACCATAGCATACAGCAAATAAATGCAGTCAGTAACACTATACAAACAGCTTGTATGTCATACTGTTCCAACACGAACAGCAATGAAACAGCAATAAAATACAAATACCACCGCTGAAACTTAAGTCCACATGAGAAGTAAAATGGGTTCACTTACAGCAATAACATACTTCAGCTGTCGGGGTTCAGTACAGCAGATCAGACAGAGAAGGAACAAACAGCCCAAACTTGTCTGAAACTTCTTCATCTTCTTGTCTTGTCAGTCTTTACTTCCTTTTCAAAGTCTCCCTACTGATGTGAGAGAAAGAAAAAAAAAGCCAACTGCATCTATAAAAGGCTTTTAGGGGGGAAAAAGATATTACTTGCACAATTTTGGTCAATTTAAGATTATGAAAGATATGTCTTTATATGTTTGGGGTTTAAATATTTGTTAAAAGAATGAAATACCACACAGCATGCATGCACAACAATATATTAACATATATAAATCTAAATAAACAGGTTTTTGTGCGCTAAGCAGGCTTGCGTAAAAAGGTTTTCTGCTTTATTAGAATCATTCACGGATAGGCTGGTTTTGCATAAATCTTGCCTAAATCGTCAGACGCACACAAAATGTCATTAATTGCAATTTTTATTCAAGTCGAGCAGTGTGTTTGCGGACCACCCACCTGGCCTGGTCTCCTCTCCCTTTTTCCTCGAGTGTTTCTGCTCCCACTGTAGCCTACTTCATGGTCAACTGGAGCTCAAATCAAAGTGTCTGCCAAGTCCCTGCTGCGTACATGACCTGACAGATAACTAGGCAGACATTCTTGAGCCGATGCTTGATCTTAAGGAAATATGTTTGTTCCCTCAAAAAAAAAAAAAAAAAAAAAAAAAAAGTATTGCTCCACTTTGAAGATCACAGTCACATATTCCGAAGAAAACTCTGGATTTATAACACCATGCCACAGAAATGGCAAAAGTGCTGATGCTCCCACCTGGCTTAACAAACTGTACTCCCTCGTGCATAAATACACATGTACACACTTAAGCACTGGCCCGGGGCCATAAACACTCATTATAACTTGCTATGTCATCTCTGTGGGTTTGGCCCTACAATTACAGGGCCTGGAGTGTTTTCCCTTACTTGGCACACATGTAAGTATGTGTTAGTATCAAAGCAGCTTTATGGGATACAATGGGATTACTGAGTGTGAAGATTTAAAACCATGCAGCGTTGACATCATATTTGATAAGTGTAAGATAGGATCTGCTGTACAGAGTCATTTACAGAATTAAAAGAGGTGGCTTGTCAGAGTAACATTAAAATTTAAATCTTAGATTAAGACTCAGATAGTGATCTGCGATAAAAGAGTGCACACAGCTGTCAGCTCATACGCTGAAACCGCGCTTGTCATGTCCATGTTTAGCCCCATTTTAAATATTGTTTGTAGTCTGCGAAATGTAAATGAAAACACTAATTTGTAACATGACATATTATTACTGATATACAATTTCACAAAGGCTAAGTCAAAAGGCATAAGCAGTTTGTAAAAAAATAAATAAAAATCATTTTCTGTGTGACGTTATCAGTCTCTCATTTCACTGAGGAGAAATTCTGGCCCCGTTTTTCATTACAACCATGTTTCAGTTCATTAAGGTTTGTGGATATTCGTGTATGCACAGCGTCCGTAAGATTCAGCCACAATATTTCAATCAGGATAAGGAGTGGACTTGTCCTGGATGATTACAGCACTAGATTATTTCCTTTTTCAGCTGTTGTGTTGTAGATTTGGTGGTGTTCTTGGGTTTGTTGTTCTATTTGTTGACCCAGTTTCAGGTGTTGGACATCATATTTCATTTTAGTACTGCAGTATTCAGAGCAATCCATGGTTAACTAAATGACTGCAAGGTACCCAGG
>JBAMYA010000011.1:3946911-3969260 GCA_037176975.1 Arrhamphus sclerolepis
CAGGTACTGCTGTTGCCAAAACCCAAATCATCATCCTTCCTTGCCAAACATGATGATGTGCTATTATGGCCAAATGTTTCCACTTTAGTCTCATCTGTCCAAAGGATATTCTTCCAGCAGTCTGTTGGTGTGCACAGATGCAACTGTGCAAACCTAAGGTTTTGAAGAGGAGAGCTTTTCCCATGGTTTCCCTTCCGAACGAACCTTACTGATGCCTTCTTTCTACAAATGTATCGTCATAAAATTTTTAACATTTAACATGTCATCTCAGACTTGTAGATGTAGCTCTTGGATTTCTTTCAGTTTCTTTGCACAGGCTGAACTTGAAGAAAACCCCCTGGGGCATCCACTTGTGGGACAATTTGAAACAGTTTTTCTTTTCCTTTCTCAGCATAAAATGACAGACTTCAAGTTGTTTGGGAACTTCCTTAACTGATGGGCAGCAGCGGTTACTTCTCTAAGATTATCATGGATATATTTCCTCCTTGGCACTGTGTTAACAAACACCTATATGCTGTAGGCAAGAAACTGACAAAATGTCTGATTGTATAGAGGTGGTCACACTTGCTGATCAACCATTAATCAAGTGTACTTCTTTGTCAGCACCTGGCTGCTTTTTCCCCTCTAAATTCCAATGGAAGTAGTCAAATTGTACTTGTCACACACTGCTTCTGCATCTTGGCTTAGTTTTTTTGTCAAATAAACAATGACAAGGTGCGATATGTCATTGTTCAGCTGAGTTTGTGTATAGCTGATTTTAATGCTCAGTAAGGACCAAATGATTTTTGTCATATCCTGATACGTAAAACGTTTGAACAGAAAGGGGACCAGATTGTTCCAACCCAACCCAACTCTGGGGTCTGTAGTCTGTACGTTATAATACTATTTTATCAGACAAAATGAAATTCGGCCTCTTCTATTCAAGCTGTCTTAAAGTGTCATTAAAAGTACTCAGCTGTGAATTAAACCAAGGAGCCAGTCTCGTCCGCTTGATTACCTTCATTTTCAGAGGAGCAGCATTATCGAGTGTTGTACACATTGAGACTAAAGCCTGATAATCAACTTGTGTAAGAGAAAAGTTTAGGTGGCTGCCCTCTCATATTAGCACATGGCTCTGGAGAGAATAATAATGGACACATGAAAGTTCCTCCCATAAGCTTTGGGGAATTAAATTAACAAGATCACACATGAAATGTAGTTTATACTGTTTATACCGTCTGCAAGGAAATAAAAGTCATAATAGTTTAAGAAAACAATCCTTTTTTCTTAATTGAGGTTTTCATAGCATCCCAACTGATTTTGATCTGAGCTTGCACCACAGTGCAGTAATGTGTACTTTCCACCACTGTGTACATCTTTGTACATAATTGTTCATCTATTTGTTTCTCTATATGCAACAAGATGGTACAGCAATGCACACAGACACACACAAACAAAAAGATACACACACATACACACACACACCTTGGTTGACTCTGCTTTGAAAGGCAATACACCTGCACAAATGGGTCAGTGAATCCACCTGCCCCCATTTATAAAGCAATATATACAGATACACACAAGAGTTGGAGCAGAGGAAAAGAGTTTCACTATTGTGGAAAATGATGTTATACTAGTTATGGAAAATTTTGACATGATTTGACATACACGAGTTCATTGAAGGTTCAAGAAGCATGCATGGACACAGCGATCTGTCCTCCTCTTCCATTGTATTTCCTTGCATACAACACAATATAGTAACACTTTTTCTTTAATCCCCACACCCCCCTTTCCCGTAAGTGACTGTGGCTTTTTTCTTTAGTTTTTTTTTTTTTTTTTTTTTTTTTTTGTCTTCGTTGAAATAATTGCAGTGATTCCAGGGCCGTTGTCATGGCAACACAGAGGTTGATGCATGTTGACAGAATCTGTTGCAGGGCGTCCGAGGAACTGAAAATGAGAGATAAGAGGTGGGAGAAGATGTGATGAGCATTTGTGTGTGTATGTGTATGTGTGTGCGTGGGTGTGTGTGTGTGTATGTGTGTGGGTGGATGGGTGGGTTGAAGGTGGGGCTCACATGTGCTTCAGTCCACAAGATGAATGCAGATGAGCAGTATGGGACCTCTACATCTCAGCCTGATCAAATGTGGCCCAAGAAAAGGAATGAACAGTTATGAGTGTCTGAGAGAGGGGAGTTGGGGTGCTATTTTGGTCTGGGCGTTGTCATGGAAACTGCAGCCTCACTACAAATGGAGACATCCAGAACACATGGATCCTCAAACAAATGGTATGCGGAGGGCTCAGTGTGAAGCTACGCCACGGCTGCGCGACACCATGCTATCTCAGTGGAGTCCAGCCCCACCCACACGAGCACCCCTCCGGCCTGACAACTGTGGCGTCTTCTTCATCACAGAGACTGCATATCAATGTGGGGGTTGTTTTTTATGAGGCAGAGTAGGAAGATGAAGTCAGAAATGGTGTCCATTCAGTGAGTCACCAGCTGAACTCACTCGTCCTTTCATTAACCGTGCTTTTTCTAACACTCCTTTTCCTCCGCTCCTCTTCTCAGTCTCTTCCTTCAACTGTCTGTCTCTGTCTTCCACCCTCTGCCTCTTCTTCTCTGCCTCTGTTCATCTCCAGCACTCTGAAGGACGGCGGTATTCCCACATTTCTCCGTTGCTATAGCAACACTGCAGCAAGAACAGGAAAGAGAGGACGCAGCCAGGCAGGGGAGGGGGAGGGTGTGGAGGGTGAGAGGATGGAGACATGGTAGTGTTTGTGGGGAGGTGGGAGGGAAGGAGAAGCAGAGGGGTGTGGAAGCGGCCTAAGATGAGGGGATGTGTGATCAATGCTAATGCTAATGGTAGCAGAGGAACTGCTGGTGAATTCGGGCCCTGTCCTGTCGCATCATGCTGGGCGCACACCCATATGTCACATCCACATCTGCAAAACTGATGTCTTTCACAAAAGAATGCACAAGGACTGACTACACACAGTAATTCTTTTCTCCTCTGTGAATATGGCCAACTCTGCGGAACCTCCTTTCACTTCTAGCCGTTTCCTGAGTGAAAGGACACAAATCAAAATACTACACAGCGTTTCTTTATAGAAGTCTGTTGTTTTGTTGTTTTGTTTTTTGTGTTTGTTTTTTTTTTGGACTATACTGTTGCGTGCCTATCTTGAAGTGATTCAGTCAGCCTAAGTAAATGCAGGTCAAATGGACCACAACGCGAAGACTGAGATGAGCATGGAATTTGCACAGAGACCAGAGCTATTTCATATCGATGTCATCATCCCTTTCTTTCAGGACAGAATGCAATCTCATTATCTCTTCATATACATCGTAAGGCATGAGAACAAAGCAGTTTCCCGACATGTAAAGATGTGAAGCAAGCAGCAATGCTCAAGTGGCCTGCGGTGAAGCGCCCACATCCTCCTCTTTCCACAATCCAAGTTTGCCTGTTTGACAAGTTGTGCAGCCCTCAGTAGATATATACAGTATCAGCACTGACTGCAATGAATGCACCCTCAGTGAACAGACATGCACAAACGTTTACCTGTTTGAAAGTTAGCTGGAGCTAATAACTCCATGTGAACTGTCTCGACAGGCTGATATTTGTTTTGCAATCATGAATGCTTCCTTCCACACTTATAACCAATTAACTAACTAATCTGTGGAAGGTAGACTCAGCACCCGGAGGAAACCCACAGAACATGCAAATTCCGCAGAAGAAAATGCCCCAGCTGACAGGAGATTCCCTCGTGGCTGTCTCACACTGTCAAACAGAGCAACGCCATTCTGCCCCAAGATGATATCAATAAAAATAACAACCATGAAAAGAAAAACACAGCAAAGCCATTCTTTTTTTTCAACATTTCTGCATTGCAGTTTACAGGATTTTACTATGAATGTATAGTTGTGGTAGCCACTGAGATGCCTTGCAATCTGAAGGTTGTAACAACACAGAGTACACTATAAAAATGGAGCAGCTCACAGGTCAGCATCAAAAGAATAAAGACAGCTAGTATAAAATAAGCCGATTAATTTACAAAACAGAATTCATGGCTCAGTTAACTAACCAGCGGCAACTAGATCACTATATCCTTCATTAGTGACATCCCAACCATCTCTTTATGCGTCTTAATAAGAAGGAGCAAAATTCAGCAGACTCATATCACACCTATTTTACTCTCTCTTCACTGGTTACCAGTGAATTTTAGAATACTTTTTAAAATCTTGACTTTATTTTTTAGAGCCCTGAATGGTCAAGCTCTTTTATATACAGCATCTGTTACAGCCATACATCCCGACCTGCAATCTGAGGTCAGCAGGTCGCACGTTCCTGCTGGTGGTCCCAAAAACCCGATAGAAAGCACGAGGTGGTCGCTCTTTTGCAACAGCATCGAGGTTGTGGAACGTTCTGCCTCTGTCTCTTCACTGCCTCGGCTAATGATGTTTTTAGAAGCAGTTAAAGACTTTTGTTTTGAGACAAACTTTTAGTTGACAGGAACTACGTTTTAAGTGTCATTTTTATTGGTTTACTGTTGGTTTTTAACAAGTACTTTTGATGTACCCTTTTTGTTTTTTTAGTATTATTTGTATTTGCCTTGTGAAGCACTTTGTAATATATGTCTGTAAAAAGTACGATACAAATAAAATGTACTTACTAACCTACTTATTTCATTCTTTCATATTTTGAGTCTTAGCAACAGTTCCGGAAATGTTTATGCAAAAGCTGATCAGATGCGAGCTGTATATATTGTTTCAGTCAACTCACTCACTATGTTAAGGCACTAAAACAACTAGGCTAAGGTTAGGGGGGGAAAAATAGGATAAAATAAATTCACATTGTTTTTTTAATGCCATTTCATAACTTGCCATTTTTGTCACACTTCCATTTCCCTTTTTTACACAACAGCTTGAGGTCATGTACTTTTGAAGCATAAGCACAAGTCAAAATAACAGTAAACACAAACAATGTACTGTATGTTATCACTTTTTTGGGCTTTTAGATTAATCTCTCAGGAAAAAAAAGTCTCATGTGGCATTAGAAAGGAGAGCTGGCCTTCACCTTGTAATATCTATAAGAGTGCTTCCATTTATTTATTATTTTTAACACAATTTCTGTTTGATGGCATACTTGGTGTACTAAAACTCAGCCATATCCAGTAATTTTGGAGAATCTTACGATCCTATTTACATTCAGTTTGTTTTGATTTTTTTTTGTTTGTTTTTTTGTTTTGTTTTAATTGATGTGAATTAAAAGAGGTGTATTATCTGTGAAGGTGGACATGTTTCGTTTTTTAAACCAGGCTTGATTCACCCCCATTTCAAGCCAGTCAGAGCTTTGTGTTTTGTTCTTGATAAAAGACAAGCGCCAGAACTGAAACCATGAACACCACTGAAGCATCAACAAGATAAGCAGAGTAAAAGCCTCTACATTATTCATAGTGCCATTAAAAGTAAAAGGTGCCACAACATTAACCAGGCAAGGTTAAATCTGCAGTTATGGTAAATCGATATCCAAGTAAGTGTGATAATCTAATAACAACATCAACTGAATGCCTGAAGAGTGTTTTTGTGTGTGGGAGTGGATGCACCAGGGAACAATTTGCTACATATATCTCCCTCCAGTAAATAACAGGAAATTTCTGTTTATGGTGTGTAATGGAAAGAAAATATTAATAGTAACATAATTACTTTAAATAAGATTTCCCACAGAGGTGAGGTGTGTGCAGGCAAATTATTTTATTAATTTTATTTTTTTTATTATAAGTTATGGCACATAATATGACTATATAATTATTTAAATCTTTCCATTTTTTTGTAACTTTCATGAAAAGGTTAATTCAGTTTTTCATTTGAATTCAGTATCAAGATGGATATTTTGACTCTGAGGGAAATAATCACTATCATTTGAACAGCTATTGCAGCAGTTGGTAAAACGTTTTGAATATTTTTGGCAATATTCAGTCATTCGGAACGAGAGAAAATGTCACGTACCATTCGGAAAGGCCAACATTTAGCTAAGTCTGCAAAGACACCTCAAATACAGAGAGAGTTTTAGGAGAGCTGAAGATGTGTGCGGGTTACCTGAGGATCCGAGTGCTTGCACTCTACGAGGTACCCGTAAGACAAAATAGGTTCCAGATAGTTTTTTATTTTTGTGTTTTTGTTTGTTTCTTTAGTTCTCAGTAATGCAAAGGAAAGCTTTGCAAGCAATTCAAAAGTGATGCTGAAGTGCAAAATGAAATAAAATTATGGTCAGCACACAAGAAACATTGTAATTCATTAATATAAATTAAAGTAATAACAGCTCAACATTGAAATAAATATTTAAATTTGTAAGAAGCATCAGATTTTTTTGATCGTTTCTGCAAAACTTAATCTGTTATAATTCTGTCTTAATTTCCATAATGCAATTGCCGTTTCTTATATTTTAGTAGTCTGTAATTGCTTCTGTGTTGTCCATCTTCACATCAATATTGACCCAATAGTCCTCAGAATTTGGGAAGGTTCCAGACCAGCAACTATGTTGGGGGGAAAAAAAAACTCTCACCGTATAAGCTTGTGTGTTTATCACTGCACCCTTGAATGTGTGAAAAAACGCTTTCACATTCTCATGGTTCCTCAATCAGCAGAGATGCAGCCCCCAGACTCTGACACCTCTGCTTCACAGCAGAGTTTATGTTGTGTCAGGTTCCCCACAGACTCTACAGTCTGTCTGTGGGACAGGGGAGCAAGGGGGAATCCCTGGAGAAACACACAGCTGGGAGGTTATTGAATTTGAAGGGAAAGACAGCACAGAGAAGAGGAAAGGATAGTGCATTCACAGTGAAATTGTCGAAGAGACTGCACCATACCCATGCCAAGGGAATCGTGGCTATACAGGGAGAATGTGGAAACATAAATCAAGGTTTCTTCTTCTCACTTTAAAACTAAATGTAGTCTGAAATTACAAACAGAGATTTGTGTTGATGTATACGTCTCCAGTGGATTACAGCTGTTTCTTGCTGCAAGGGATGGAGCTGGTATTTTTAAATTCCACCTTTTCTAATTTAGAATTACCCCCTCTGCATCACATTATACTCATGCCCAGATCAGAGAATGCTCAAAGTGCATTTGCATTTCAGCATTTCTCTTTCATCTTCAGTGCATATTAATGTATTCTTCTCTGCTGCACGCTCTCTCCTCTCTTTGCGCACTCCCCTTTTTCCTTCACTTTATAGGAGTGTTACCCTTTTCAAACACAGCACTAATATCATTAATTCAAGTTTTCCATGCATTCATCACGCATGTTTGCTCACTCTTACCAGAAACTGAGAACAGCAAAAAGCTGCAACACATGCTTCAAAAATGTGTCTCGCAAATGTGTTACAGGAGATTTGGTTATATAGTTGATATATTTTTCTTTCCACTTGAATGACACCCTAAAAACCATAATATGCTGATGTATCTTCCATAGGAAGTTCAGCGTACAAGCTTTTAATATTTTGTCCAAGACTTCTCATGGGGACTTAAGTCTCTTGAGACCTGGGTACAAGCCAAGGACAAGTACATTCAATAAAATGACTTTACATAGACTGCCTCCCTTAGATATTTCACATACTATCTACCAGCTGTAGGGCCCAAACATTTTATCTAAACATATTAAAGTCATGGTTATGCTTCGTGGCTGATGCAGTTCTTGTGACACAAATCCCTTCAAGTCGTTTTGTGATGGGGCAGCTCCATGGACATCTGTGATGGTATGAGCATATTTTTCTCACCTCGGGGCTTAAAATAAGTTAAAATGTGAAGCATGCAGATGAACTGAAAAATGGAGTACAACATAGGGCAGCAAAAGGCTCAGGCTCCGAGCCTGGCTCTTTAGCACATTGTTAGCTGGAGAGGTCAGCAGACACTTATTCTTTGTGGCTTTTACACTCGTCTTGGATGGAAAAATTTCAACTCGTCACTAAAAGGAAGTGGTTAATTTGCTTGAGTTTATATTATATTACCTCTTTGTCATATCTGCTCATTTATAGCATACTAATAATATAAAATGGAAATGCAGGTGACTGTTGCATTTGCACTAATGCAACATGACAGACTGATTTATTAAGGCTGCTGCTGCACTGTAGTTATTACAAGATATATTAACATTTTTGCTGAATTAATCAAAATAATTTCTTTAGCAGTCCTTCATAATCTGTTTCTTGAATATTTTTTCTTTATTTTTTCTGTCAAACAAGACTGATAATGATCATTAATATGGATTTATTTTCAAAAACAAAAAGAAGGTAAGCCAAACCCCACCAGTAAATTTTAAAGGTTTGCTTTTATCTGTATTGAAACAATTAATTATAGATACTGAAGTGTATCTATACTCATAGTTGAGATAAAGGAACAGTCTGGAGCTAAATCAACTCTAGGTCTATTATTAGGAGATGAGAAGTGGAAACTTTCATTAGTGACCAAAACGACTATATCAAAGCAGTTTTTAGTCGGAATGGAAAATGTGTTTGCAGCAAAATGGCAACAAACGTATGCCCTCTGGGTAATCAATCAACCTCAAAATAAATTGCTATTTTAATCCTTTAACAAGACTCAAAAATGTCATTCCTCTTAAGCGATAGCATGGATAGGGTCCCTGAAGACAAAGTAATTTTAACTTTTTTCTTTCTAGTCTGCACATGTCGACTAACTACTGTCAATAAACACAAAAGGACTAGAGCTCATGTCATCTACCTTCATATAACTGGAAGGACAATTATATATTTATGGCAAAATAAGCACTTGTTAGAAGCACGGGTCTTGATCTCTACTGCTTTTTTTTCTGACAGTAGTTTGCCAGAAATCAGTCTTAAAAATTGTACAGACTTATGACAAAATAAATTGAAATTTGTTCACGTACAAAGTTAGAAATACCTTACTATGTATGCAAGGACTCTCAAGCACACTTTAACTTGAAGTGGATTGACATTTTTTAATCTTGTCAGAGGCTTGAGTCTTGTCAAAGAAATTTATTTAGACGTAGCTTCATTGCCCCCTAAGCTAACATTAATTGCCATTTTGCTGCAAACACATTTTCTGTTCTTGCCAGAGCATGTCACATTCTCTGTTTCTGTAGAACTGACTCAGTACTTAGATATTTATGACAAAATAGGTCAGTGTTAGAAGCATACGCTATGAACTCTCTTCCTTTTGCGTCGGTTGACAGCAGTTTGCACAACACTCGCTAGTTGACTAGCGAGTAACCGGACAGAGGTGCCAGTCCTTTTTAATACAATTTTTTGTACACATGCACAGTTAAAATAACTTCATTTTGTCTGCAAGGACCCTATCCACACTATCACTTAAATAATTCTTTAGTCTTATCAAAGGCTTAAATTAGCTATTTCTTTTAACGTAAGTTAAATGCTGTGCTAACCGTAACTGCGATTTTGCTGCATCCTTCATTTAGACTAAAATCTGTTTCAATTCATGTTGTTTTGGTCCTTAAGGAAAGGTTCCTTTCTTTACCATTTAATAATAGACCAACCCTGCAGTGTTCCTTGAACTGTGTGATTCTTAACAGTTTGCCAGCCATCTGGCCCTTTAAGTTCATCTTAGCTGAGGTTGCTGTAAAGCTGATGTTGTAATTTACCTCTGTATCATGATATATTTCAGTGTATTTCTGAAAGGTTTTCCTGTCTCCTAAATAAAAGTGTGACAAAGAAATGTAAGAAATAAAATACAGTGTAAACACAATCATGGATTCTTTTTCATTTTGTATTATAAAATTTCACCCAATAACTTATTTGAAACATCATTCGTCACCTTAAACTTGTTAGCTTTTTCCTTATATTGTTAGTTTGCGTGTTCTGAGGGATGAAATCACAATCAAGAATGACAGTAGCATTTGTCTCTTATAGCAGAATGACCTCTCACAGGGAGGAGGCAAAAAGCAAGACAATAAACCTCTCAGTTACTGTGCGACAGTCATTGAAGTGCAAGAACAACGCAACCTGATTTTGCCACAGCTGAAGAAATGCACTCCTCTGCCACACTGCGTACCTGCATGATTGTGTGGTAGAAAATGACATTTAATGACATAAAGACTCAAACTGATTTTAGCACATACTAAGAAACAACCAACAACTGGAAATGCTAAAGAAAATAAACAAGAACACAAAATGGTAATTTTATGTGTTTTCTGTCATCCCAAGCTTTCAAGCGCATAAAACCATCATCTCACCTCTTAAAAATCGTTCAAAGCTGACGACCTTGTTTTTATATCATTTCATAAAACAGAACAGCTTACCTTTACAGGACCAAATGCTCAGTCCTTTGTCTTGTCTTGTAATTTTGTGTTTCAGCATAATCCATTTCATTAAGGGGTTTTGTTTCCAACAACCCAGTAATATCATCTGGACAGAAGCGTCCATTGAAGGCGACAAAAGACACCATCTGTGGCCTGACTGCACAATGAAGCTGCCCAGTATGTGCATATTCACATGCCAGTCAAGATTCTTCATCAAAAGGGGCCGCATATTTCTTAATTTTCTAGAATAAACTTCCTACTTTGTAGCATCAAGTATATGTACTAAGACAACCAAAATGCTACAACTATGTTCACACTGCCAGTCCACGCTGTATTTAGAGTATGCGATCAGAATCTAAGTTTACATTATGTGCTGTAACTGATTAGTTCCAACCTGTGCATCCTTGCTGATGTCCCCTTATCCATTTGGTTGCTATGGTAAAGGACACACAAAGAGGTAATGTAAACAAACCGAGATGGAGGGCGGTGGACTGCTTTGTTGCTGCTGCTGCAGCTGTAAATGGTCATGTGGAGCCATGCCACAAATTTTCCAGAAAGTTACAAAAAAGATTCACAGACTGAAGATGCTTCTGTTCCATTTTGGGCCGCTGTCTCTGCCAGTATGTCATTCCAGCTGGTTACGTGGTCTATGTTGGTGAGCTGTTAGCAAACAATAGCCATGGCTTGCTAATGGGAGAACTTCTATCTGGCATATGTCGTTGTTCTTTTTGTTGCATTGCAAACAACACAAGATTATTTAAAAACCTATTTGAGAAACCACAGATCAAATTGAGGCTCTTCTGAGCGAATCCTATTGGAATCACATTTGAAACCACCTCCATTTCAAAAAAAAAAAAAGAAATCACATTTCAAATAGGTTTTTTCCTATTCATACTGTTAAATCTTTCTAGATTCAAGCTGAATATGCCAAAAACTCAGATCGGGGTTGGCAGTGTAAACATAGGTGCAACAAAGCCCGTCCACATTCCCATCAAATTACTATGCTTACAGATCTTCAGAGGTATGAAAGGAACATTTATGTAGTGATAAGGTAATTTTTCACCATAATAAAACAATCATAAGGTAAAATGATTTGTTCAATATTTGAGAAGCAAGTAGCCTCACACAAATATCAGACACAAATGTATTTGGTGTGCTCTTTGAAACCTGTTGAGACAAGCACCAAAATGTAGCACATCAACTGGGAGGCCATATGTTGCGTCTTTATCGCTCATTTGTATTCTCTCTGTGCTTCTATGGGGTAACAGCTGAACTCTGCCCAATAAATCTGTCGATCCGTTGGTATGGTCACATAGTTATCTCCACTATGGTTTAGAAACCATGTAAAGCCCAAAATTCATGGCTACAGCCCAGTAGACACTTTTTGTGGGCATAGTCAGATGTGTTTTTAAAAGATAGAATAATTTTTAAGCACTACATTTGATGAATCTTGTGTTCATTTGGGAAGATGATGTTCCTTTCATGCCTCAGTTGTCGAAAGTTTTGTGGTTGTTGGGTTTTTTTGGGGGGTGGGTTTGATTTTTTTGCCTGATGTCACAACTCATATTGTCTCATCATTTACAATAAGTTATGTCTTTCTCCAGTTAGTATGGCTCATTTACTGATAATAGACCTTGATCATAGGCGTGAAAACCATCATAAAATGTTTTGAATGACATTTTCAGCGAGTAACATTAGATCTGAAGGAGATGTGACGAAAACTAAAGACCCCCACCCCCAACCCCACCCAAAAATAACAATAATAATAATAATAATAATAATAATTCACAGAGCTCTGGAGTAAGTGGTCAAATGTCCCCTTTGAGCTCAATTGCAACAAACATTCCAGTTTGATAAAAGTAACTACAGCATGTATTTTATTCAGCATATTGCTTTTCCTTAATCACATGTTTTCAATCCAAACCAGTTCCACACCAGTGTAAAATAATTATCATGGGACAAGCTTACTAATTTCAGACTAAGGCACCTTCATTCACACTAAGATGATAAAAACACTTTTTTACAGAACCACTAGTGTCTGTAACCCGTCTATAGAAGAGTGACTGAAAGCCTGTCTGAACATCTTAACGAAGCCTATCATTACCAGCATGACTAATGGCTAAACCACAAACCATACATTCAATCCAGGTTTAGCTCAGAGGACTGCATAATGTCTCACTCCTTACTTGTGTGGTTGCCATATTGACCCGCGACAACCCAATATATGATTGATTTATTTCACAAGTAATGATACATGGCTAGACAACTGTACACATTATATCAAACTAACAAAAATAAAGTAATACATAGTTGAAACGCAAGAAGCGTAAATGGCATTTAACATATGAAAGTTACACTGTAAAAATGTGGATCTTACAATTGTCATACAACCAGACATTATTATTATTAATATACTGTACATTTGCACTCATTCCAACCATCCTAAGAAGGATGTGTGATCCCTTCTTTAATGCTGCTGCAGATGTCTTGATCATCCTTATGACAGCATTTTATGGCGTGACTATGGTAACCTTGGGCATGGAGGTCATATCAAATTCCAGTCTAAAAGCAAATATCTGGCTACTGATCAGATTCAAATAACACACTGTCAACACTATTTTAGCCATACAGGTCTTTGCATTGGTTAACCTTTTCATGTTTGTGAAACATTGTTTTACTATTATTTGATGCTGGCATTTAAGTAACAGAATTGTCAATTCATATACCAAGTAACTGGCTTTTACAAAATACATAATACACTCTCAAAACACAAAAGTTTGGAATTATTGTTACTGAAACAACAGACAAAAGTTTGTCAAACAGAGATCTGCATTTACTGTTCTACAACCTAAATGGACTTAATGTCACAAAGCCAATTGAAAGATTGACAATGAGTGTTGCAATTGAGCCCTTATGTTTCTGAGAAGTAGCCAAAACGTAAATCATAACAAACCTCCACTATCACCGCCCCTGATTATTCACAAAGAAACAAACTATACCAGCTTTTACATCCATCCCAAAATATGTCTGCATCGGAGTCTGCAATGATACATATTTAGATGAAAATATATTTATATAATTTGTGGATTTTTCACAGTAGTTTGTACTGCACTGTACCAGTTTGTCCATCTATTTATGCCTACATAATTTTCACCTTGAGGGAGTCTATTGAGTCACTTGAGAGAGAGCGTGTCTCATGATTTTGAGGAATAAAAATGTCTCTTGGATTTTATTCTGCAACATCTTGGCTCTTCATTGTGGTAAGTGCTGTGCATCTCTTTCAGTGCTGCTGGCCAACCACGATTTGGGAACAGATTTACTCTGAAAGGCTAGTTTTTTTGTTTGTTTGATTTTTTTTGTTTTTTTGTTTTTGTTTTGTTGTTTTTTTTTCCTATGAGAGCACAGCTTGTAGAAACTGCAAAAAACATTTGCTTTGGCACAGATTTACATTGTAGCAATGTCCACTCCTTGATCTCCATGGCCATGGTCATAACTTCAAACACAAGTGGGCCATTGTGATAATCCTTGGCTCAGTACACAGTCACAGATAAGTCTATGCGTTTGTGTATTGCCATGTCAGTCTATCCTCTTTAATGTGTAATGTCAATGCCTTCCTGCGCCTTATCATTCTGCACATCAATTCCCTCTCTGTTTTTGACTCTTTCCCACTCTCCCTCCATACTCCCACTTTTTTCTTTTTTTCCTTTTTTCTTTTTTTTTGTTTTAGATCTGAGTCTCTTGGACATTTTCCTTTGAGTTCCCCTTGAAGAGAAGAGGTTCCATTTGGGGGTTCTGATTCTGACCCATGAAACCCTTAATCGATCCATGTAAGCCCATGGGGAGAGACATTGGCAGTGGTGGGGACATAGAACTGGAGATGGTGTTGGTGCCATTGCCTGATGTGGTGAGCAAATTAGATGTAGAAATTGGGACGGAGGTACAGGAGATGGGATTATCCTGGCCATGTGGGTTCTTGCCAAGGATCCCTCCTGGTCCCATCCCTTCAGAGCCAATGCTAAGACCCATCACGTTGTTGTTAAAATGATGTGTCTTGTAGTAATGGTTGAGGGTATCTGAGCGACCAATGTTGGGAAGGTTGACAATTTCTGGATGATGTAACCTTAGGGTTCCTTCTCCACCATTGCCGGAATTCATTGTTGAGCCACCTGAGATGCCACTTCCTGCCCCGGCTCCAATCTCATCCTCTACATTGACGATTTCAACAGCTCTGGCTGGACCATGATGCTTGTGTAGCTGGTGTTGCTTGCGAAGTTTATAGAAAACTACCAACATTACTGCTGCCATAAAAGTAATAGCCACAAAGCAACCAATAATGATTTTGGTTGTTTTCATGACATCATCCAGGCCTGGAATGTTAGTTACATTGATAATAGACTCAGTCACTGCTTTTTCAGAGGCTCGGTTAGCTCTGGGTGACAGCGAAGAAAGAGATGAGAGAGAGGGTGATATAGTAATACCAGCTCGGCCATCTATTCCTCTTTTAACTGTGGGGACCTCTATTAAGGTCATATTCACATCCTGTCTCGCTGAATTCTCCTCCTCTCCTCTTATTGTGTCTACTGTTTCTACAGTAACAGTGGTGAAGTAGCTGTAGCTGTTGGTGGGGTCAGAGGCAGACACATTGAGCACAGCAGATGCAGTGGTGTTTCCAGCAGAGTTGGTTACCATGCAAGTATACTGCCCAGTATCCTGCACGGTCACATTTGTGAAGTTCAGTGTTCCGTCATGAAGCACTGAGATCCTAACTCGGTATGATCCGTGTGTCATCAGAGTGCCGTTTGGGGTGAACCAGTTCACAGAGGTCATTGAGGTTCCAGTGCGACATTTCAGCTCAGCAGGCTGGCCTTCAGTGACATTGAGGTCAGTGGGAGGCTCCACAATCACTGGGGCGTAACAGGTAAAATGGCTTTGGTCTAGCTCTCCAATGTACTTGCCCTTCAGACCTGGGGGAGCATGGCAACGAGCACAACATGTGGTGTTGCTAGGAACTGTTTCTTTCAGCCACCAGCTGAGCCACAGGACGTCACAGTTGCAAACCCAAGGGTTATGGTTGAGATGCACCCTTTCCAATTGATGCAAGGGAGTAAAGAGATCATGTGGAAGGGAATGCAATGAATTGTGGGAGAGGTTGAGCTCTTCCAAGTTTTTTAGGTCATCGAAAGCATTGCGTTCAATGACTGACACTCGTGAGTGCATGAGCCACAGCTTGCGAAGTGACACGAGACCCTGGAAGGATCCAGGTCGGACAATCCCTAGTTGGTTCCCTGACAACTCTAACTCCTCTAGTCGCACCAGGGGGGTGAGATTAGGAATGTCCTTCAAGCCACACATGCCAAGATTCAAAAAGCGCAAATTTACCAGACCTTCAAAGGCAGCCTCTGAGATGAAATCCAGTTTTCTAAGTTCCCCTAGATCAAGACGTCGTAAAGAGGGAACACGATGAAAGGCGAAGGCCGGCAGCGTCTCAATGGGGTTATTTCGTAGCCATAGTTCCCTCAGCTTGCTGAGGTACTCAAAGGCTTGAGATGGTACGACTGTGAGACGGTTGTCAAAAAGCTCCAATGTATTGAGGTTGGGCAGACCGTTGAAAGCTCCCACCTCAATCTGCCGGATGTGGTTCTTGGAAAGCTGCAGAATTTCCAAATGCCGCAGATGTTTAAATGTGTCAGACTTGATCACCTATTGTGGATTCAAAAAACAAACAAACAAAAAAAAAACATGAAAGCACAGTATAACAGCATCAGAATTAAAGTAGTCAAAAAACAGTGCAGTCTGTAACTAAAGCACACTTACCTGAATCGCATTCTCTTGTAGATTGAGGTATCTTGTGTTCTCTGAAATACTTTCTGGGACTTGATTTAAACTCTTCCTTGTACAGATGACACGGCTCGCCTGGTTGGAGCAGGTACAAGGATTGGGACATGGGGGTGCTGCCTCCGTCAGCTGAGGTCCATGGTTGTGGAACCACAACAAGAGCTGGACCAACCAGAGGAGGGGGAAAGGGGTGCAGGGGCTGGTCACCATGACAACACGCATGGCAACTGAGTCATGACCCACCCCTATTGCTATGATATTAATAAGTCACCTCCAAACAGGGGAATTTAAGTGCTTATTGTGATGGTCATAATTAATTTTCTCCTTTGAGCAGTCAGTTAAAAATCTGAAAGAAAAGCTTGATTGTTGTTTTAAAGATTATATATCATTAAAAGCTTCTAATTGTACTTTGCTCATAGTTTCATAGCAATCAGACACCTTGATGTCTTTTCAATATTTCAATTTAGGGAACCTTGTAATTTGGTTCCCATGGCTTTTACTTAATGGAAAATCAAAATGGGGGGTAGAATAGTCTGTAAAAGTGTCACTGTAGAATCTGTCTTCACACTGTAGCAGGACAGAGAAAAGAGAAGCAACAAAGTCAAGTAAGTACACATTGCAGTAGATTTAGCATATTAGCCCAGAACATACATTCAAATATTCATAAGACATTAGTGTCCCCAAGACATATTACTGTGATTTGACTTCATTTTCTAAGGATGGGTCTTTATAATTGAGTAACTTATGAGTCAGCAACCCTTTTTTTTATAGTTTGAACTTAACATTGAGGTTATTGTTTGATATGCCCACAAATCTCAAAAATCTCAAGCTGGGTCACAATTGCTGCAGTAGACCCATTAGGATGACACTCTTGTCATTAACTAGATAAAACTAGGATGCTTTTAATCAAAGACACGATGAAGAAAAATGTAGAATAACTCATTTTAAATAATGCACAGTTGCTCAAATCATTAACAAATGCTGCTTCATCAAGGCCTGCACAGCATTACAAATGAGAGAACAGATTAAGCCTGCATGCAGTAATTTAGCAATTAAAGTATGAAGGAGTAATTCTTGACTCCTGACATTTTACTGCAATGCACATGCTGTATGGAATATACAACATCCAATCAAACATAATCCCTGACCACTAAAGATGATGAACCAGACATGAAAATGACAACTAGACTATGAATTTAAAAAATGGTTTGAATTTACTTGTTCTCCTTAGTAGTAGTATGTCTATTGCCATATATGATTAGAGTAGACTATAAAGAATCAAAACATATTTTGAATCGGGAGTTGCTGCAAGGATCAACAGATTTGCTAAATTTAGATATCCTTGGGGTGTTTGTTTTGTAATGATTACAAAGAGAAAGTGTTCATTGTTTATTCAAACACCTTATGCTTGACACTGTGACTTCAGCGGTCACGAGCTTGTAATGTCTGTGGAAAATAGATAAAAAGATCTTTGTTTTCCAACAATCTCTATCTCACTTCTTGTCAGTATTCCTCTTAAGACAGCCTTGGATACATTTTGCTGGGTTTTATATATGTATATATATAATTTCCTTATTGAACTGGTTATTTAAAAACATAAATAAATTGACTTTCATGGCAGTCCTCATCATCTGCTTTCCTATGCTGCGACGGTGCATTCGCTCCTAGGAACACGGTTGCTGTGGCAACCTGCTCACTCACCATCTTGTGTTTTTACTGTCCAGTGTCCTATTCCACATTACTGCGCTTAGCTTGATGAGCTTGATGAACATTCACTGTTCAAAACACAAAGAGCCATATATATGCAATCTAAATCACCATATATATAACTAGAGGCTTGTTGTCTGTTCCTACAGTGGCGTTTGTTGTCATATAAAATCAGTTTTCTACTCAGCAGATACCACGGACACATTATCATGACTGCATATCAGCCCGATAAAGTACACATCAGACACTTGACCTAAAATATCACAATACAGAGAATAAATCTTCTTTGCATCTTTATATAAGGTATTCTGCGTGAGATATGAGAATTGGCTTTCTATTCTTTTTATTGAAAGCATAGTTCCAAGAATAGGTAGAGCAGAAATTAAGAAAGCTGATAAAGGAATGTATGCTAAAAATAGCCTTTTTCAGCTGCTCTACACATCCCACATCTTCTCCCTGTCTCTTTGGCATGCACACAATGCTACACACATCCATATCTTTTTCACTGTAACAGCCATAGATAAATAACAACACATTATCAATCTAAGATAAGAGTGCAAGCAGACTGATGGATGCAAACGATAAACCTAAATGTTACTGTGCATGGTGTCATCTTTAGACTCATATCCCATTCAAGCAATTAGAATAATTTGACTGACTAAGTAGGAATTGTTTCAGTGTCTGTTTAAGGATTCAGGGCTACATCAAATCCAGAATGGTGTTTTTTTTTTTAGTTAGAATGATTCATGGAAGCATCAAAACATCGTTAATATTCAGGCAGTTACAGCACTGATCACATCACTGCTTTCAAGAAGAATCTGTGTTTTTCTGTGTCCTAAACTAGCATCTTATTAAATATGCAGTTCTTTGCAGTTTTAATATATTTTTGAATGGAGTTGTCTTGAATGTGAACTTGACTGAATGGCTGCTGCTCCTAATTCCTCTGGCCAGTCCCACCACTCTTAAAAGACATGGCAACCCGGTCTCACATCAGAATATGTAAAGGCCATGTGGATCCACAGTTCAAGACACCACAGTTTCACAGTGAAGACTCCAAAATTGTATACGCTATACGCTTTCCCTGTCCACTTGCTTACGAAGACGCAGATCACAGCTCAATACGCAATCACGTTGACGTTCAACGAGTCAAACACATGATCATGTTGATGCTAAATGTCTCATCCTGTTCATCATCGCATCCATGTTTATTGTTTTGCTACATGATAATGCACTTGTATGACTGTTGACTGTTGATTTTACCAGCAAGAAAAAGGGATTTACATAACCTCTATGTACGACATCACTGGTTCAAAACCCATCCCACATAAAATGTCCAACTTTCCCTCACAATTCCTCACTTTCCTGGGGTTCTTTTTGTCACCAATAATTAAGTGTTGATAATACATAAATAAATACATGATTAGGGCTTGAGTTAAAGCCACTTTACATCGCAATACCACATCTGACTACACGGGAACGAGAAAGCTCATGTGTCAAACACAAAAAAAGTGCACTTCTAATGAGAAAAAGGGGTATTACAAGATGTACCGAACCGTCCCCACTCATTAGCACAGTATTATCAGTAGCTCTATTATCAACACAGCAGAGGTATACGCCCCTATGTGGCCACATGTGGTATTGCTGCACAGGGTTACTTTAATATATATGGTTAGGTTAAATGTTGCAAAATGTGGGGATGGAGTACATTTCTAGCTGTTGATTATGCCACTAAATTCTGTATATGTGGACAGGCACGCAGTTACACAGTTTATGATGAGACCATGATCATATAGATAAAATGTGGGGCCGAACCCCATAAAATATAGTTATTCACAGATTATGTTTAATCCAATATTTATCTTCAAAATTGAGCTACACTTTCTCTTTGCACTGGAAAAAGTCATTGAAATGAAACATTATTACCTGCCAATGCAAAGAACCATACACAGTGAAACTTGACTTGACCTTCCATCTTCAAGTTCATTGAGTGAAGCCTCAGGAGCAACAGCATAGACCATTATGGGTTTTATTTTTCTTATATCAAACCTTGACCCTTCTGAGTGGAAATTTTGTCAGCAGTGGCCCTCGTCCTCATCATTTTATTTGGTTTTATGACATGTTGGAAATGCAGTTTTCTTTTCCCCTATTTTCCTTCAATTGTATTTCCCACTTAATCTTGGTCGTTTTGTGTATGTCAAGAGTAGATTGCAACCATGTAGTTATTGATTATTGGATTGGGCTTGAGAGCGCGCTCAGTCGTGAAAAGACAAATTAGCTGCAAGATGCTGACCAATTGCTACAAACCTATCACATCATTGTAAACGCCTGATTGTATCAATGCCCAGTTCTCCAAAAAACAGACTCCATAGGATTTATGAAGAGCTGTCAAAAAAAAAGCGTAATTTTCAATAAACACTTAGCTTTGGAGATGTTTCCTGTATACTTACACAATCAGACATCATACAGCCTATTGTAGAATAACAGAAAGCTGCACAGGTGCAGCAGGGCCAACATCATCTACTGTAACTATGACAACACTAGATTGATTCAGGACGTGGGAATCGGGGAAGGATGGGACGCATTTCACCAGTGCAGCGACAAGCAGCGCTGTTTAAGACAGAAAATTACAGGTTCATGTCGAATATGTTCTACACCGTCAACTGATGACAAGTATATTTCACATTTCACCAACATCAACTCGTGGGGGGAGAAAGATGTAAAATGACCATATTCGCCAACAGTCGCAATAACTAATCTGCAATCTCGCCTCATCATATAGCCTCCAGCATAATATCTCTTGCAATTGAACAGAATGGCCTTATTCATCTATGCAGCTGCGCTCACTACGGCGCACCTTCTCGGGAACGCAATTGAAATTCTGAATAGGCCTAATTCTGCACATGCTGCATTACAAAATGGCTTGCATCCATTCTGTCTTCGGTGTAATGACAACATGACTGCACCCGAAAGTAGCCACAGGCTCTGCATCATTTTTGCAATATAGTAAGGAACATAATATTTTCTGAGAAAATGAGTTTACACAAGGAGATGAATTATTTGAATATAAATGCTGAGGCTACAAACAAAGACACTCTCTTTTGCTCATATCAATTATTCACTGAAATTGTTATTCATCTTTGCAACCCTTGCACATTTTATTGGTCAGTCTTTCCAATCGAGAGACTGCTTTCAGCATCCGTATAGATTAGGTAACAAATGCCATAATTACGCCGGCCATTTCATCCTCTTCTACCTGTGCAACCAGTAAAGCTTATATACATACCTTAATGTCAAGTCGGCTGCGGCGTAATGTCTATGTTGTCTCTCCCCTCGTCCCCTCTCCGAGCGTGTTTTTCACCCAGCCTCGCTATCTGTCTCCCCTTTTCCCTTCTCTAAATTGATTCGCTTGTTTCCACGGCTGAGAGCTGGCTCTTGTTCTTGCAGGCTAGATCCGCAGCGCCAACGCAACGCGGAGGGCTACAGTGCTGGCAGGTTAAAGATGAACACAATCCACACACTCACTCCGGGGGGGAAGGGGGGCAAAAAAAAGGAAAAGAAAAAAAGAAAAAAGAAACACAGAGATCAAATCTCGGGTCGCTGGAGAAAACGACGTTCTAATTGTCACATTTAGGGAACGAGGTCGGGGACGAGTGCATCGATGCGCCTTATCCTTGGAGAGGAACGCAGCAAACGCTACGGCGCCCGCTGGGCAGAGCAGTTTGCGTCCAGCATAAGCGGCTCTTTACGCACATTCCGTATGTTTCAGATTGTGTCCCCACTTAAACATTATTGCAACAACATCGAGCTGCGTTCTTCATCTGTCTTCGTGCATCAAACTGTTGCAGACAAAATTAAGAAACTATTTCATCCGATTTTTACTCAGTTGCAGTTTTCTGTCACATCCCTGCTGCAACATAAGCTCTGCATAATGAGCAGCTATGTATAGTCACATATTTATTAATATGACTCAGCAGCACTGAAAGATCAACAGATCAGACTGAGTCATAGTGTTTTCTTCGTATAAAGTGACATTTTAATCATTTTGGCCAGGTTTCAAGGGTTGTTTTTTTTTCACAGGCTAATCTGGGAGCTTATTTACCTAAAGTCACCAAGCATCTGAGCATAATTTCTTGGTTTTGTAAGGTTTTTAAGCTTTATATGCACATAATCATTGCTAGAGTTTGATTTTGTAGAAGCCAGCCTAGATTAAATCGTGCAAACTATGCAAAGATGTCTCTTTTCTGCAGAATTTGCTTATGAGTGTCTATTTTTCCCCCGAAGCCTCTGTGGTGAATTTAAAGTTGCAAATAAGGAGGCCATCATCACTTTTTTTCTGCCTGTCTGCAATCAGACAAGGAGTGAAAGAGGTCTGCTGCCCTGTGGGTTTTGCACATCACCAACACCCAAGATTTCTGAACTTTGTGCATAAAATATTTTTTTTCTTTATTTCTTTCTCTCTTTTTTTTTTTTTTTTTTAACAACTTCTGATAATTTGGTGCATGCCAGGACAGTAGTACTTTCTCAGTCAATAGACTCGGAGAAATA
>JBAMYA010000011.1:3969666-3990086 GCA_037176975.1 Arrhamphus sclerolepis
ACAAAAACAAAGAAGGTTGGGGGGTGTTGGGAAAAGAGGGTTTTTTTTTGTTTTTTTTTTTTTTTTTTTTTTTTTTTTTTTTTTTTAACATGTTTCAGAAGTTACCAGTGCTCCTTTCATGTTTTAATTAGAGAAACCAGCAGGTCATCAGTCAATAAAGAACTCTTCAGACAGAAAAGACATGCAGCTCCCCATTTTTCATTCTAAATAAACAGAGAATAAAACAAGCCTCCGTGTCCAAAGTCAAATGTGGTGGTAAAACAAATAAATCGAAGTGGTCTATATCTTTTCTGTGTCTCAGCACACACAAGGGTCAAAAGCCCAAAAAGGCCAGTGATGCTTCAGAAAGACCCCTAAGATATATGCTCTCTCTCCTCCTCTCCATCTCTCCTTCCTTCATGCTCTCCCTTGCTCCTCCCCTCCCTCCCTCTGAATGCCGTAGTGAGCATTGTTCGCGACCACTAGCTTTTGCTGAAAGCTGCACAGCAATGAGGTCTCTGTGCCTTTTGCCTCGCTCTTCCTCTCCCCTACCCTCCCCCTCTGCTGGCTCCCTCTCTCCCACCCATCTACCTCTCGCTTCTTCCCTCTCTTTCTCCCTCTATCTCTCCCTCTATTAAATTTCCAGTCACACAGTGGTGCAGAGGATATTCCTCCTTTCCCTCTTTTCCCCCCCTCTTCCCTCATTCTCTCTCAGTCATGTTAAAAATCTTAACCTATAGCCTATCCAGTCTCTCATACAACCCTGGCTACCTCTCAGCGCTTTTCCGCTGCTCTTGTCTCCTCTCTCTGTGCATCTTTTTGCCTTCCAACCCCCGCACCGTTTAAAATGATTTCATGCCGCCCATGCCAAACCCACCCTGCGCCCTGCTCTTCTTCCTTCCCCCTTTTCCACTCTGTGTCCTCACTGTGTCATTGCACATTGAATCTGATATCCCCCTTATGCATGTATGGTAGGCCTGTGTATGCAAAGGCACCCTTGAGCGCCTGTGTGTGTGTCTGTGTGCATGTGTGTGTGAGAGAGGGGAGCAATGGACAGGAGGGAGGGAGAAGGGCACGCATTTGTGCACAGTAAATGAACAAACACTGATTGCTGTATTGCTTGTGTCATCAGTACAGGAAGGCTCTTGGAGCAGAAATATAGCAGAGAAAGCTAATCCCACAATCCAGAGGACGAGTGCATGGCATTTCCAATACAACCCAAACCCTATAAACTCTTAACGCTGTGTTAGAAGCCACAGGGGAGGAGAAGGGGAGGGGGATGAGGATTTGGCAGCAACATGGTAGCGACAAGACATATGTGGCATGCTGATAGCACCAGAGAGGTGCAGCTCACACCGTGCAGTCGCTTTGGAAGGGTGCTGATACACATCCATCACTTCTATATTTTCCTGAGCTACATGCCCACTTTGAAAGAGGGGCACCGATTGACTGCACATAGTTCAGAGATTACAAATGTGACTAATTTTTCTAGCAGTTTCTCCTCAGGCAAAGAGCATTAGCGATCTATTTAATGGTCTAACCACCCAATTAGGATTTTGAACAAAGTGAAATTTTTGGTGGCTATTTTTAGAATGCAACAGAGAAAAAAAAATTCAGTTGGTCCTCAAAGCCATCTGTACAAGACAATAAAGAGATAGAAGAAAGTGTTTCGACTTATTCACGGTGACATCGGAGCGTGTGTGTAATAGAGAGACAGGGAGGAAGAGAAAATAGAGTGAAAAATCCTAGTGTCACAGTATCTTAGCAACTGCTTCCATCTCCTTGGAGACAAGAACTGACATCATTTCCTGTCTGTGAGAACTCACTTTTGGTTAGTACACAGTGTGTTTGTGCATATGATTGTGTCATATTAATCATGTGTGTGTGTGTGTGTTTGCATGTGTGACGGTGTTTCCAAGTTCATATGCAGATGTACCATTAAGTGTGTGCAACAGTGCAAAAACAATGCATTCTAATGTTGCATGTGCACCCAGGAATGCTGCTCTATTTGAATGAAATTACTTTAATGATCTCAAAAATAATTATTGTTTTTTTTAGTACATTATTAACCAAAAGAAAAAAAAATAGACAGTATCAAGAACAAATAAGGAGTCAGGCAGACAAATCTAATCCTCAACAGTCCTCTTCCCGGGCTCAAAGAGTTATTGAAAAGGGTTATTGTGGTGGGCAGTAGTGGCCTTCTGCACCGCTTCTTATTGCAGCTGAAGAAGCCTCAGACAGAAGATACTTCAGTTTATTGTGCAGAGACTGCGAAGCATTGTCCATTCTTCTTCTCACAATCAAGTCCAGCAGCCTCTGAGCAGTCCCCATCACAGTGCAAGACTTCTTTATCAGTTTGTTTGATTCATTGGCTGATATGCCGCTGCCCTAACACACAGCTGAAAGGAAATATACACACACCAACTGGCTCAATGGGAGACATGCAACATGTTGCTGTACAGGACACAGAAGTAGGGTCTTATTGTAACCTACCTCAGTGTTGTGTTTTTTTTCAGGGACATGTGCTTCCTCCAACACCTGTTCACTCAAGTGACAACAAAGACAAACACTTTCTACCTTCACTTCCAAAACCCTGTCAGCCCAGTCTGCTGTTATGTTTATGTAGGCCCACCAACCAGTTGCTTTCAGAAAGTTTCATCTTCAGCTGCCATCTTGTGACCAATGTGAGGAAGTGCAGTCACTCTTGCTCAGTTTCAAAGCAGCTGCTGTTACTTGACAATATTCCACTGTCTTTGAACCCACTGTCAATTTTCAAAACTAAACTATGTGACTTATATCACCTTATATCCAAGTCATGTTACTGACACGTTGACAATTACCTAATTAGTTCTTAAATGCTTTGTTTTTTATTTGCTCCAATTGCGTTTTAAACGTTTCGTCGCCCCTGTTCCAACTTATTTTTAGGAGATGTCTTGCTGCCATCAAAGTCAAAATGAGCTCATATTTCCCAGGAAATGTTAAAATGACTCAGTTTCAGCATCTGATGTGTTCTTTATGTTCTATTTTAGAATAAAATATGGGTTTATGAGATTTGCAAATAATTGCATTCAGTTTTTATTTACATTTCACAGTGTCCTTACTTTTAGGAACTGGGGTTGCAGAAAAATATGTTTAAAAAAAGAAAGGGGAAAGATTTCTTTGTCTGACATCCTGCACAGCTTTGAAAGTAATCTGCTCTTGATTATGTCTACAGCATGTTTTTTGATAGTTTGCTTTTCTTTTTTGTTTGAGGTTTTGGCATGTTTTGGGCCTGATTATTTTCTAGTTATAACCAAATACCTTATTAGTTTCTAATGCTGAAACATGAATCCCTCTAAATGTGCAGCTGGAACCGAACAGAAGCAAACATCAGCTGAAAAACTTTTAGCTAATGTTGCACTGATGCGTTGTAACCGTCTAAGAGGAGCTGAAGTCGGGGGAGCTTCTTTACCTGTGAGCAATTGAAGCACAACTGTGCTGGTCATCACACCACCACACTGGGAAATTCATTTGCAAAAATCTCAAAATCATTATTTTCTTTATCTTCACATCCTTTGGTCTTCTTTCTGTCCTCAGAGTTCTTCTAAATGCTGACTGTACGTGCAGTTATAAAAACTTTCTCACAATATATGCCACAGGGAGCTACTGGCAATAACCTTTTTTTCTTTTTCTTTTTTTTAAATTGGATATATATGCAATTTAATCTTGCAGAATATGTAAGTTTTCTTGTGCGTAAGTGTGAGTGATGGTGAATGTGTCCTTCACCAGCCCTCTTTCACCATCTAACCCAGTGGTGTCAAATTCAATTTCATCCCAGGCCACATCATCACCATGGTTACCATTAACGGGCCAGTTATTCTTTATTTTCTCAACCATACATTGACAGATGTCCCACTAGTTGATGGACTTGGTCATACAAAAAAAGGGAATTTTTACCATAAAATCTCTCTCATAAAATCTAAAATAAAATTGAGGCTTTCATATTAAAATCACAATTTCTTCTTGAATAATTGAAAAATTCAGAAAATTTAATTTTAAAAGAATTGAGGTACGCCAAATTTCCCAATATCACATCTTTTTTTTGAATTTCTGTCATGAAATATCAAATTTCACAAAGACTTTTGTTGTAACATCACTTTTTTAATGTAAAAACACAAAATTTAAAGACTTTTTTTAATTGTTGGAAAACATCAACTTTTTGCAACATTTTGACATAAAACTGTAAATGTTTCTATAACCTCACTTTTTTTTTTTTTTTTTACCTTAAAATCACTTTTTTATTTTATTTTATTTTATTTTATTTTTTTTTACAAATTTTACAAAAATCAAGTTTTGAGAAAAATTAGCAACCTTTCGTCGCAAAGTCTTTTGCTGAATCGTGACTTTTTGACACAAACCAGCTGCTCTCCACCTCAGTGATTCCACTTTTTAATGTCAGAACTGAATCAAACGGACGGTCACGTTGAACTTTCCTCAGAAATGTTCCAGTTATGAGTAAATGATTGTCTTTGCATGCTCTCGTGGGCCACATGAACTGAAGCGGTGGGCTAGATGTGGTTCGCTGGCCTAGAGTTCACACCCCTGCTCTAACCTAACATAGTTTACTAACTTCCAAAACCCTGATTCTGTCAGACAGGACTAAAATCACAGACAGTGGAATTCCAAAAGCTTAACAATAATACAACCAATGAACCAATGCAACTCCACCTCTGACCCCACTGAAAGACAAGAACTACAAAATATTCTGCTGCTTGTTTCACTCAGATGTCTCAATAGATGCTTTTTTTACAAGAAGGGAAGTAAGTAGGTATGGTGAGTAACTTCACGTGGATGTTCACCGGTCTACGATAATGAATCAGTGAAAAATAGAAATTTTTTTGGTGCTGTTTTATGCAAGTATATTGAGCAAGCAGAGTACATATCATTTCATCCAGCAGCAAAGTGCAACAATACAGCGAGACTAAAAGAAGCAACAAGTCTACAGTAATAGAACAATAAATATTTGATCAAAACTAAAATAGGAAAATAATCATCAATCTGAATTACATAAAATAAATGCACAAACTGGAAGTTAAAAATGAATTACATTTTTTTTCACCAGCTGAGCTATCTTTTAGATACATTTGTTGTTTTTTTATCTCTTTATTTCTTGATTATCTTTGGTTTTCCAGTTCTGCCAAAAGTCTTCACTCTTTCTTGGCTGGGATCCTTTTTTTTTTTTTAGGAACTGAAAAAAGAAAAGACAAAAGGGAAAAAAAATCACATTAAAAGATTTATTATATACATCCTAAGGTCTGCTTTTTTCAGATCGAGCATAAAGGGAGGGAGAAAAGGGAATAGCAGGTTTGTTAAGACATGCTTGAAGTATCTGGAAATATTTTAGTTTTGATTTTAATGACGTTTCGATTCTCAACATTTTGGATGATTCACTTACAAGCACGGAAACTTCGAAGACCAAGCTGAAATAAAATAAAATAAAATAGAGCATTAGCAGAAACTAAAGCAATTATTTATAGATTATCTCTTTTTTTTAAATCTCTAACCTAAACCAACTAATGCTTTTTTCAGTAATATTATCATAGCCTGTAATCCAGTTTTTCATTTTTTGTAATATCATCTCAAACAACTCCCCAAAAAGATTCAATCCAGAAAGAGTCCTTAACTTGTGCAGTTACCTCCTTGATGACCGTCTCCTTGGCTTTTTTATTGTGGGCACATTTCAAAAGACCTTCCTTCTCGTGAAATAGACACTGCACAAAAAGCCTCACGGTAGTCTTGTCAAGTTGTCTGTCATCTGGCAAAGCGTATTCTGGATCATGAGTGTGATGCATCGCCACCAGGATAATTCTGTCCTTGCATCCTTTAAAAGATGGAGATAAGTCACGTCATGGCTTTCAGCAAGAGACAAAAGACAACATCAAAATTTCTCTTTCATTCGGGTTTCTGCGCGTTTACCTGAAAATCTGGATAGCGCTGACTGAATGTCCGTCTGAAAACGACTTACAATGGAACAGAAGAGGATGGTCACATCACCGTCCTCTTGCGTGGATGCTTTCTTGGCACCTCTTTTTTTAAGTTTTTTAAGAAATTCCTCATGAGCCCCAACGGTGTTTCCCACAACATGCGAGTAAATTTTAACCATGTTTCCTGAAGCAAGAGCAAACACATATTTAGGTTTCACTCAGCACATGCCATGTTAAGCCCTACTTTGTTAGGTGTACAGTATCATAGGGTCATCTTACAGTCAATGCCGTCTGGTAGACGGTTCAGGGTGACAGACAGTTATTTTCCAGCTGTTTTACCAGCTGAAAGAACAAATAGTTGCTGTTTCTCCACCACCATGATGTTGCACTGACTGCATGTTTCACTTCCTGTCAGTGTAAAGTGAAAGCTTCACCTGTTAAATTTCTATTTTTCATTTTGACAGTCTTAACTATGTTTTTAAAAGCCCTCTATGAGAAGATTAGATTATAGGGAGAGAGAGAGAGAGAGAAGTGAAAGCCAATGACAGGAATAGAAAAGAGTTAAAGGAAGGTTCTGAAGTTAAAACAACGCCAGGTCTATTAGTGGACGCTAAATTCCTGGACTAAAACGACATGAATCATGAGTTTTGAGTTAGAACAGAATTTGCATGTTGCATCTTGATCAATGAGGACAAATTATGATTTTTCTCAAAAGTTATCATCGTTTCCAGAGGTCTTAATGAAACACCCGTGACAGGCTTTGATGAAGAGGCCACAGAGACGCGATACAAAAACACCCTTTTCAACCGTTTGCTGCTTTGTTTCTGCTTCTCTTCAGCAGCTGGTTGAGTCTACCCCTCCACTTCACTCCAACCCTTTATTCCTCGGGGAGCAGCGTACCTCTTTTGAAGTTAGTGTGAGAGCTTTGTGCCACCCCACGACAGCAAAACACAGCACGACTGAGGACACGGTTGCACGAGCTATTCAAAGCCTCATATAGGAGCAGGTAAACTAATCTCATAACTTTTCCCTTTAAATCTTCTTATTTCATCATCTTTCATCTTCTTATTTCATAAACAAACTGTATTAAGTTATAATAATTATGATCATCATTACTAGTGCTGTCATATAGCGTTATACTGCAATACTAATAAAGCTCTCATGTTCCAAGTCTCTATAAGGTCTTTATTTCACTGTGCCATCGACCAAAGAAGCTATCACAGAGGGATTTGTCAAAACATTTCTGGTATACTGCCCAAAACGTCTTTCAAGGTCTTATTTCGCTCCAGAGGGCCTCAGCCATCCAGACGGATATCTACCACCTGAGAGAGTAAATGGAAAATGTGAAATCTTTCATCCATTAACTCCTGGCCGTAAAGGCCCTGTTCGCTCAAACCAAAACACATACAGAGTCGCTTCAGAGAGCCAGAACACGCTGGACCTGGACCATGAAGAGCACGATCACAAAAAGAAAAAGGAAAAAAAAAGGAAAAAAGAAGCAAGATGAAGAACAAAAGAGGCCAGAGGGAAAAGGAGGACATCAGAGTAAAAAAAGGAGTAGAAACAAAAGACATGAAACTCAACACGGTCATGATTTTTAAAGATCTGTTTATTACGATAGCAATATTATTTAATAAATGTTATTGTTCCAGACCATTTCATGTCACATGTAATTAAGAACACTGAATGTTGTCCTTATCCTTTTCTTTTTTTATTAAGCCAGAGCTTGTGTAACAGAATTTACATGAATTTCCATAACAGTTGGCTGAAGACCGGCTCGACATTCTGGCATCGTTTCATGATAGAATCAAATGGATTTTCATTTTTGATACCTTTGATAGGAAGTGTATATAATTGATGAGTAGTCTGTGATTAATATATTGCTGTAATGTTAAATCTGAGTGGACGTAGAGAACACAGATGGTTTTCTGGTATTGAATCAGTTTAGCGTGACTACAGTAAGTCTGGGACAACACTTCCATGTTCCAAATGCTTCACACATCTCAGATGCTATCGTGCTTGAGGAATGTCGGAGAAATATATTCACAGACTGAGCTTCTGTGTTTCTTTGTCATTCTTCTTTCGCTTGCATGGAAAGAAGACTTTGAGCGAGAGCTGAATAAAATATCCTTCTGTATAATTTACTTCTTCTCCAGCTCTTCTTCAGTGCATTCTTCATATTCATCTAAACCATTTCGTCTGCGACAGAAGAACCTAACGCTCCTTTTTATCACTTTATACATCAGAAGATACTTTCAAGAGTCAGAAATATACATTTCAGTCAGAAAGAACCCTCAAGATGAAGACTTCAGAAGCTTTCTTGATAATAAAACATTTGAGTTTTGGTCTCTCTAGGCTCTGATTTAACAATTCCCCACTTTTAAAGCGTATTTACATGCTGGGGGTAATGAGCATAGTTTAACGCCCCCTCCAAGGAACCAGCGCTGGGGAGGAGGTGGGATTTTAAGAGTGGCAGCAATCTTGGCTGGTGAGAGATACCAGTAGAAATGAACTGGAATAACCCAAGTACAGGGTGGGATCTATAGCATCTGCCTGAACTAGCTGCCTCACCTTTGCCATGTTTAAGTAAAAAAAAAAAAAAAGACAGAATTCAAATGTTAAAAGTTGGGTTTTGAATTTAAAAAAATTTAACCGCTCTGCAAAAAATGTACTGGGTTCTGTTGTTCTGTTGAGTTTAATCTGGGCTTATTTGTGCCCTTTAGTTTGTTGGATCATTTTTTTGTATTCCTTGGTTGATATTGATTGCTTTGCCCTGTGTGTGACCTCCTTGTTCTCCTCTGTATCTCCTTATCCCTCGACTGCGTCTTGTCATCAGCCGTTCTTCTCTTCTCATAGTCATTTTTTTCATGCTGCTCATGATGATGCCACTTCCCTGGTGTTATTCATACATTATTATGCACACTTGTTTGGTTGCTCCAAGTCTCCTGCATTTGGGTTCATGTTCTGCTCCTCTGACACTAACTCACTTTAAAAGTAACATTTAGTTGAATTAAAAGCCACTCTATTTAGCAATGCAGGCACCATGTTCGACGATCAGAAACCTAACTCCATATTTATTTTACAGGAATATTTTTATACTATATAATACAAGTAAAAACTCCTGTTTTTCCAAGCAAGGCTCATGGTAAATTCTGTGAACAAATCATTGAAAAGCAAACAAGAAAATTACTTTTAAGTTGTCAGGTGGCACTGCACAAAAAACACATCTTATTGAGCCATGTGGACACACTCTGCACGTTAATGAAACCTGAATCTGTACTATTAAGACTGAATGTAGATATTAAGTTTGAGAACAAATGTAATCAAATTATGTGGATTTGAGACCAACTCAAGTGATCAAAAAGACGGAAGATGCCTGTGGTCAGATGACTCCATGTTTTAGTTTGCAGTGTGCAAACTGACCATATAAAAGAACTACTTCTTGTTTGGGGTGGACACTAGTTAGACACAATCACTGTTCCTAATAAAAAGTAATTTTGTACCATCCTAACGGTATCTCTGAAAGAACAATGTTTCACTTCTAAAGACATGACTTGCAGTATGTTCCACGCCAACAGCACTGTCCAGTCAATAAGAAGGTAATAGTCTGTTTGTCTATGGCTGAGTTAGAAAAGTTAGAAATTATTCTATGCCTTCATCTGACAGTAGTGATTTTGCTCTTTTATCACTGAATTAAATTACGATTAGAAGGAATGAGCAGTGTACATAAAAACGGTTGTGCTGTCTTTGAGAAGACTTCAAATATTCAATTAAAACAGGTTTGCAACCTGTGGTTGTGTAAACTTAGTATTCGTGTACTTTATTTACTGAACGACAAAACTGTTTATTATTTATAGCTAAAGTCAACTTACTATTATGGTTGTTCCTCGTCTCTTTGCAGACTTTGACGTCTTTCGCTTTCACTTTTGAACCTATTTGACGCAGTGTGGCTGCAGTGACATATTTTAACCGACAGGTGTCAGAATTGTGCCACTTTTAGCCATGCCTGGGCCAGACTTAATTCATTCTTTCTAATACTAATCACCGTGTATTTAACAACTGAAACTTGAGATCAATAAGAATTAAAAAATTTTTGTTATAAAATGAAATATTGACTTGTTTTTCTCCTTAGTTCATACATTATTTGAGATCTGTCTCTGTGTTATCTCTTGGCTAATAACAAATGGGAATGAAAACTGAAAACACAAAATATATATCTGCCGATGATATGTCTTAAAAAATTCTGGTAACCTTTAAGCTTTTTCCCCCCCCAAACTAAAGTCAAATGGATATTCTGATTCATAAATGACGATGTGAATGCATCTTTGTCAAACAAAATCGCTCTGTATGTATCCTTTTCATCAAAAAGAGGTGTGTACTGTATCTGTGGGAGATATTTGTCATCCATATGTAGCATAAAGTTGTCTTGATCATCTGTATCTGCCCTCAGAGTCTGATCAGCACCAAGACAGACCGGTGTGTCCCCCTCAGGCTTCACTTACCTCTGACAAATGAACAACCCTGCTGATGGAGTGGTCAGTGGGTAAATAAACCACAATGAGAGCTCTACAGAGATTAACAGATTTTGAATCAACAATATGAAAAATGGCCAGGATATCCACAGTTACGCTGTTCATTTTTGTGTGCTTGTTTCCCTTAAGGTTCAATCACACTATTTACTTTCTTGTCAGCTTTCACATTTTTCTCTCACTTTTCATATGACTGTTACTCATTGTTTGTAGTTTAGGTGCATTTGAAAATGTGCGTACACTTGACTCTTCTCCTTGAAAAGATGTTTGTTTTCTGAGACCTTGTTTCTGCAAACATGTTATTGATTTGAGAGTTCTACTCTCCAACCAAGTCATCGTTTATGTACTTTAGGCCTGAAAAGGTTACGCTCTCCTGTAATATGTTAAAATAAGACATATGCTCTGTAAATTACAATAAAGGTAAAGTGATTTTTGGTATTTTTGATAGCGGCACTGAAAAGCAGTGCACTTTGCAGAGAGCAGATTATAACATTTAATCACTGAGCCCTATCGCTGAGCTTTGCAGGCTTCTCGCCTAAAGGTTTGATTTACCCGCCCTCTTCCTGAGGAAAATCTCATTCACTAGACGGATTGCTGAGCAGGCCCCTCCGACCAGCCCCTATAAATCATTCTTTAATCAGGGGCCTGTGAGATTGGGCGCAGACACCCGCAGGAGCGCCACTGTGACATCTCAACTCCTCCCCATGCGTCTCTGCAATCCGTGGAGTTTTTACCCTCCTCTCTCTTCACCCCAGGCTTCTCTGCATTTGTGTCGGTCATCAGGAAACTAAGAGAGGTCACCACACACCAACAGCCCTGTGCTTCAACTACTCAATAGAAAGTAATGTCAAACAAGATCCTGGGACAAAGTGGGTAACTCTCCAAGAGCCCTAGGGCTTAAGTGGCCCTAATCGTCTTACCATATGGCAGCCAATTTGTAATGAGCCAATTTTTAAGTACAGTGTGCACAGCTAAAATACGATGCACTTTTAAAGATGGCCATGCTGCTTTGTGTTCATGTCTCACAGCAGCCCTTTGAAATTTCTTTAAATGTTCCAAATACTTGGCAGCTAATGTACAAACCACAGAGGAGGGCTAATCAAGAAAAAATGGTAAAATTGGACTTCACTGAAACCGTTAAAGGAATATCATCTGAGTTGCTGACATGTCAGTATACCACTAGTATTTGGCAATACTAGTCTCAGCTGGTCTCAGGTGGTTGTGCCGCAAGCATATGAACTTTAATGCCCAAAAGTGTAATTATCTAGTTTTATGAATGAAAAATCATGCAAAAACAAATGCAGCTGTAATATGCATCCTATTAACCAAAGTGAAACCAAGACATTAACTAGTTAACTATTTCCTGGTTTCTGTTAACCAAGAAATAGATATTGAAAAAGTGATGACATGCTGGAGTAGCAAGTACCATATATATAATTTGTTGTTGAATGAAAACAGTAAAAGATGCTTTATATATGTATATAATTTTTTTCTTATATATGCGCATTAAGGACCGTACTACCTCAAGATTGGTCAACTATGCCCATTCACTTCGCAAAACATCTCTCTCATCAAATGCATTTGGTACCACTCAAATGTACAGCAATGTCCACTAGTACGGAATGTACCAAACCAATTGCAGCAGGGCAGGGGTGGGCTTTATGCGCTAACATATGCAGGAGCATTCCAGAGCCACTACTCAAAGCAACAAAGTTGGTGGCACAATTGCCAATAACACTTTTAATGAACAAGTTTACACTGCAAAAACAAAAACAGCCAATGGCCAGCTCTTTCAACCATTTGAAATGAATTGAAATTGTCATGGATGTAAAATCTAACTATAGAGACCAAAACCGATTTTTGTACCAGGCTGTAAAGACGTTTAATTCTGCTGCAAAGTTGCATCTTTTAATATGGGTGTCAATGGACATTTGCTCTGTTTTGGAGCCAGAACCTAGTGGTTAGTGGAGGAACTGCAACAAAATGTATTTCCTGAAACGGCTTCAGTCCAGCCTGTCGCTTGGCACTTCCCGTTTGGAAATCAAATTCAAATACAGAAGAGCAAAACTAATAGAGGCTACCAAAGAACTGTAAAATTGTACTGTTTTTATCTGCTAGCAGTAATGCATTGCATTTTGTGCTTTTTGTGGACACAACCACTTCCAGTAAAGAAATTATCAAGCCAATGAACAATAAGTTGGCCTGAAAGGGTATGAGGACGAAGCTTAGCTAAGCAGTCATGCTGTTCTAGCATCTGCCATACGCAGTGCTCCTCTCTGCTGTCGCCACCAAAACGACATTTGAAATGGGAGTTCCCACTGCAGATGTTCACCGGCAGCTCTGCAACTCCTCCAGCCAGGAGACACAGCAAATAATTTCAGGACCCTTCCAAGCAGAAGTAAACTAGGACCCACATTCAATCACCCTTTGACTCGCAGGCTGATAGCAGTGGACTTGTCTAACTACAATGCCTATTTACGTGAGGGATAGATGGCTGCCTGGTCCCAGCAGAGCTCTGCTAGTCCCCGTTTCACCTCTGGCAGAAATAGTTCAGTAGCAACAACTGAAATGAGGACGTTTGGACAGATTTGATCAATATGAATGAAAAGTAATATTAATTGTCCATTAATATAAAGTCTGTGCTTTTAACTTGCACAAAATGTCCTCTAGCTACAAGAAGAGTATAGCTATGTCTCACAAGAACTTGTCCATTGACATTTGTCCACATGTCCACAAGACAGCGGGTTGGTGTTTTAGATTGGCTGTTCTGTTCTATTTAGACATATTGGGAAGGTATGAAGCTGCATTTAGACTATTTATGTTTAAGTATAATCACATATTTTTAATCCCTAACCAGGTTTTTGTTTGTATCAATCTTTATGGTGACTGACAGCGAAACAATGGTATCTTTGGGGGCCTGTGATGCGTAATATTGTTGAACATTAGCTATAAATTATGCAGACCTTTAAAAACGGGCAAGTTACCACTTTAAAGGCTTATGTAAGCAGGTAGCTAATGTTTCTAAAGCCCAGAAAGAGGAGTAGCTAATTTTCAAAAATGTTGAGCTTTTATTGTGAAAGGGCAGCTTTTTACACTGCGGACCCTGGTTTATATTTCACAGTCCCGATACGAATGTGTTGGTTTAATAGCGGCTATGTGGTGCAGAACCTGCAGAGCAACTTGTATGATTAAGATGTTTAGATTATTTGTTTTGTTTTGTTCTTTGTTTTGTTTGTTTGCTTGTCTTGAAAAGGTGCGTTGACGTCACTGGGATGAAACATCTTCTGTTGCTCGGCAGGTTCAGAGCTTCTCACTTCTCACTTGTGCGTAATGACTAGACAGAGACCTCCGGGAGTTTCAAACTAAGATGTTGCCTCCAAACAAAGTCCGTTTCGGCTTGACACGTTCAAGGAAAGTGGATGGAGAGAACATGCTGCGCGGTGAAGTGATGGAAGTTTTAAACCCTTCAACTTTTTAGATTTCTTTCTTTTCTTTTTCCTGACATGATGTCATCGGACACTTAAGCCCCTTGACCAACTAAAATAGTTGCACAGAGGATGGGACGCATATTCAGTTAGAAAATCATGCCCTGTTCATGTATATGGAGAGATGGCATGCGTGCTCATCTTCACTCGATTTCCCCCCTTCATGCACCGGCTCAGAGGATCATCGATTTGCTTGATTTCTCTTTTTCTCTCATATCTGTGCTACTGCGCGCTCTTCCCCGCCGACACCGTCATGCAAACGTCAGGTGATCCGGCGACCAGCTGCCAGCGAGCTGATGGAGCCAAGCGGCGCCTCCAGAAGTCTCCGTCCTGTCGTTCACCGCTGGATGCGGTCAGGAGCGGCGTTGATGAGGCGGCTCAGCTGAAAACTGACCAAGCACGTCCCGCCGCTCATCACGTCGTCGGGAATAACACGCCCAGCCCCCCCATGAGCCATTTAAAGTTTGGCAATAAAAAGTTGCCAAACGCCATCATAGTTGGAGTGAAGAAAGGAGGGACGAGAGCTGTCCTGGAGTTCATCAGAATTCATCCGGATGTGCGAGCTGCTGGGACCGAAACACACTTCTTTGACAGGAACTATGACAGAGGTCTGGAGTGGTACAGGTAAGAGGCAGAGCCCACATCTCACCTGCACGTCCGTTTTCTTCAGCAATCCCAGGTTAGTTTGCTCGAAAAGGCAACAGAAGTCATCATTTTTGTTTGCCTAAAATATTCAAAGTGCAGCTTTTTGACTTGACTGATGATGCTTCAAAGAGCCAAGAGACTTAGGGCATGTTGTGATTAATGGTCAGCTGCATGAGGGCCTACATGCAAAGTACTGGATGTAATGAGGCTGGTTTTCTTAAGCTTTCATCTGAATGAGGACTGAAAATCATACAGATAATACATTGAGATTATTCTGCTGTTCTGTTTTTCATGAACTAAGATCAGACATTTCTGTAGATGTCTGAAAGCTGTTCATAGTGTGTTCATAGTGTGTCACCAAGTGGATTATTTTGTTTCATTTATATCCGATAACACTCAAAGTTTGATGATAGAGTTTAATTAATTTTCTTTCTTCATTTTTTTTAAATTTTCTGATTCAAATCACGTTTGATTCTTCTCCATGAGTTGATTAAACCCTCAAATGTGTATTTTCTACATATGTGTTAGGTTTTACTCAACTACTACATATACTTCTTTTAAATCCAAGCAAAACTGTTGTTATTACACCTGCAATATCCCTAACTTATCCCTAAAATTGAAACAAATTGGGATCTCTTGCACAGCATTAAATCATCTTACTGCACCTTTATTTATGGTGCAGAAAGAAGAGTAAAAAATGAAGACTGCTAAGAGGCCTGCAGAGGCTTTATCTTAGCTTAAACAACCTGCCTGCTGACCCGGACAGTTTTAGACCAGCACTTGTAACTCACAGGCTAGTGGTGGAATTTGGAAAAAAAAATGACAGAATCAAGCTCCACATGTCATTTTAATCCTGATAGAACTGGTTGCTGGGTTATTAGTATCAGGAAATGTCTCTGTTTCTTTGTCTAAATTGGTCAAAGTATAGTGTTTTGATGAAGCTAATGAACCTTCAAAAACCAGGCAGTCAATAGCTGCATGTGGATAGCGCTGTAGGAACTGAAAGCCACAGCATGTTGTTAGCCAATGGGTGCAGCCCATTCAAACCAGCTGCTGACGCTGGGCTAGACACACAAGTCTGTCATTTCCACTGCCACTTTTTAAGTCACCTGCAGATCAGAAACTGGCCTCTGGCAAGATGTTTCTCAGTGGTCCGTCCTCCTTCTTGTCATTTACATCGCACCAGACATCATCCTGCTTCATCTCTGTGATGCCCCTCTTTGTGTATAATGTCTTGAGGTGGGTAAACACGCTGGATATGTGACAGTGTCTTGACAGTTTCTTGAATCATTTCAACTGACTTTTTTTTTAAATGAGTCGTCTTGCAAACCACTGTGGCAGTGGCAGTCTCCTTTTTCATGTACCGCAAAGCAATTTCTCACGTTTTTCATAATATCCCACCTCTGAAGGCAAGCAGTGTAAGGCTGCAATGTGCAGGCCCGTTGTGGCTGCAAGACAGCCGAGCTGTAATTACGGCAATATTTCATAATTTATCTGGAGTTTTTGATTTATTAATTTTAGAATGCACCATGTTACATATTTAACAAAGTGCATCCCCATCCCTGACTGATAATCAAACCCTACATTAAGCATGCACAAATTTATTTCAGTGGTTTAATTACAGATTTAAAGCAAGAACGTGTTGGTTTAGTTAATGAGAAAAATGTGTATGGACGCCATCAAAGACAACCAGACACTTAGGCAGTTCCAATATGTTTCATGTAAATGAATGTTTGACATGTAGCCAGCAGGCGGTATGTGTATACAATAATAATAGACTGAAAGTTTCTCCACTAATTGGCACTCTTCTGGACGGTTGGCAGCTCAAACCCTTTTATCTCAGAGATGTCTCCAAGAGACGTGAACTCGAGCCCATTACTGTGATTTGATTGTCAGCTGTCAAAGCTGTTGAGAAAAGGTCATATGAGGATCGGTTTCAAAATAAAACAGCTGCAATATCAATAGAGTCCAAATTACCCCTGTGAATGTAGTCTTGTTCTGAATATGCAACTGAGAGTCCTCTGTGCAAGCTTCTTTTTTTTTCTTTTTATAAAGCAATATCTAAACAAAAGAATAAAGATCTCTGCAGTGAACTTGCCAAGCATCAGATGGTGGTTTGACTGGCCAAGTCTCAGCAGTGCTAAACGCTGTACTGCGAAAACCCAGGTGGGCCAGGTCCTCCTGTAGAGAACAAATGAAAGCAAGTTTGAAGAAAGCAAGCACAGAGATGTAGCTTCAGCCACTTGTAAACTAGTTGCGTCCATCTTAAAGTGGTAGTGTACATTTCCAGCTGTCAGTCGATTCTGTGTAAAGTTGTGCACCTCAGACGTTGCCAGTTATCGTTTAGATATCATACATTACTCAAATGTTGCTGCATCGTCCAAAACGCAACATAAATACATTGTTTGTAGGATCAAGGTAGATAAAATAAAAATGAAACTACAGTCTCTTTTTTCCCCTGTATTATCTAAAATGCGTGTAAAGAAATGTTGATGTCCAGGAGATGTGTTTCTGCTCCCAACTCTCTGTGTACACACGAGCCCTCTGAACCTGCTCATATTAGCTGCCAGAGGTCTCACATTTATCGTGATGTTCAAGGAAAGTTGTGTTTTAACGTTCCAATTCCTTGCTCTCTGTTTTGTGCTTGGTTTTGGGGTCTTTTTATGGGACAATTTTCTTGTTGTCACGCTTAATCATTATGGCAGATGTTTAAAATGGGATAGAACTGCCAACGGAAAATTGATTAAGCAGCATAGCACCAAATCGTTTATAGAAAAAAAAGAGTAATTTAATTTAAAAAAACACAATTCAACCAAAGCCACCACAAAAGGCTGCCGCTCGTTAAAATATTAGTCATAAAGTAGATTTGATGAATAAAGTCCATTTTGTTGTTGTTCCTCTTCAGGATTGTTTGAGAAAACAGAATTGGAAGAACACTCAGCAAATTGATTCACTATTTAAAAATGCAAAAAAAAAAAAATAGACAGTGAATTTCAGCTGTATTTGTTGGATGTTAATGTTTTTCATTAATAGTCTTCAGCTGGTTTACAAACTTTTTTTCATGTAAATGTTTACATGTTCAGATCACTTCTTTCAAACACCCACAGTGGCCTAGTTTTAAGAGCCAGAAGAAACAGAATTACGCTGCTCAATATGCTCTGTTCGCATTCATGGTGACTTATTACTCACGAAGAGAGCTGGGCTGAAGCACAGGAAAGCTGTCTGCAACGCTACTCTCCAGTGACGACAGACCACTATGAATCTGCTTCATTTGCATTAAGAAACTGGGTTCATGGCCAAACACGAGCAGACTTAGGGTAGCTCTGTATCTTTGCAATTCACTTGTGTAATCCTGCCCCAAATTTACCAATATACATCATTTTAACTTTTGGCAGAGTGAATGCATAGGATACTGTCTCCACTGTGTCTGAATATGCAGCGTTGTGGCCATTCAAGCAGACATAAACAGAAGGAGTATACTATAAATAGGATATTCACATTAGTGTTTAAGAGAAACATTCATCCTACGACAGCTTTTACTTTGTCTTCTCATCTTTCATTCAGGGGTTTAATGCCGAGGACCCTTGAAAGCCAAATCACGATGGAGAAGACACCAAGCTACTTTGTGACTAAAGACACCCCACACCGGATCTCCGCCATGTCCCAAGACACCAAGCTTATAGTGGTGGTGCGTGACCCCGTCACCCGAGCGATATCTGATTACACTCAGACTTTATCCAAAAATCCCGACCTGCCGACCTTCCAGGAGCTGGCCTTCAAAAACCAGAGCCTGGGAGTCGTGGACGTGTCCTGGAACGCCATTCGGATCGGCCTGTACGCTTTGCACCTCGAAAACTGGCTCCGTTACTTCCCCCTGGCTCAGATCCACTTTGTGAGCGGGGAACGTCTCATCACAGACCCGGCAGGAGAGTTGGCTCGGGTGCAAGACTTCCTTGGGTTAAAGCGCATCGTCACCGACAAACACTTCTATTTCAATCGCACCAAGGGCTTCCCTTGTCTTAAGAAGCCAGAGAGCAGCGGCTCGCCTCGCTGCCTGGGCAAGTCAAAGGGGAGAACTCATGTGCAGATAGACAGAGAAGCTATTGAGCAACTGCGAGACTTCTACAGACCTTATAACGTCAAGTTCTATGAAATGGTGGGACATGACTTTAAGTGGGATTAGACGTTTGAGACATGGCACAGGAATGTCGTATGTATTCTATAAATTATATTTTAGAAATGGTCTGCAGTGCAGCTGAGGCACATATCTCACTATCAGGCATTTTTCAAGTGCAACAGCAGAAGTAGCTCAATTCTTCGAAGAGATTCTAATGGACAGAAAACTTGCACTTGAACTTATCAATTACCAGCATCAATATCCCTTCTGTTGCTACATATCATTTCAGCTTGGTGCCACGTAATTTAAGTTGCTGTAGCTATATGTTTTTGCTGACTAGACTGCTGACGTTCTTAAGAAGTAAATTCCAGGTAATGTGAATTGTTGCTCCAGAAGTCTGCTTTTCTTATCAAGACAGGGATTAAAAAGTTTTCAGCTGGAGCACAGTGTTAGGAAGTCCAAAGCAAAAGGCTGCAGGGCAAGTAGGAATCATCTAATAAAAGATACTGTTCGGTTTATTTCAGACGTTTCCATTCTTTCCAGCATGACTCTGACAAGATAGCAGGTATATACTATAAAATATGTGCTGTGTTTGCAAAATCTGTTTATATTTTTGTTACAAAGGTCTCTAATAACTGCAATGCTTGTTCGTGAACCTCATTAAATGAAAAAGGAGCACAAACATGGTATTATTTTATTCTGTTTCACCTGAGGCATCGGCCCGTCTAAAGCGCATTTACTTACTCTTTGCTTTTGCTTGATGTTTGAAAAGAAACACACATAAAAAAAAAAAGAAGAAAAAAAAAGAGTGAACTCACTGAAAAATCTGAGCCCGTAAGAAAATGGTTGAAACTTTACCACCTTTCTCGTTTCATACCCGTTTTGCACCGTTACGGTTCAGACCATTATTCTTTCAGGTTTATTGCATTCTGTAAGGTTTGTTGTGTGCCTGCAAGCTGGCGGCGGGTGCAGGAGCGGATAGCGGGTGTAGGTGGAATGAATTTCAATCACTTCTCAAAGACAAAGCAAGGAACACCTAGTTGTGATGGGTTATCAAATAGATTCCAAGATCAGGTGACACAGTATTGCAGTGTAAAGTTTGGATTTGGTTACGCTCTATGAATACTAACGCTAGACCTTCTATGCCTGCTGCAAAAGCAAAACAAAAACACTTTGTGATACATGAACAGGAAAGTACATCCTATGACTTATTAATAAGCATAAAGTATTAATAACCATTAAGGTAGACTTACAAAATCAGCATTCATAAACAAAACTAATATTTTACTCGTGCTGATGAATCTTTTGACTTTTAAAACTATGTTTTCAGACTTCTACCTCAGAGAAACCTTTGAAATATCCTCAGATTCAGTCGGTAAAAGCTCAGCATCTGTAACGCTAAATAAAGTAACCTTGGGCTCTGGAGATATGAGACAGTAGCGAGGATTCTGACATATACTACGTCTCTGTCCACCAGGATAAGGAGAGAAAATAACAGCCTCATAACATTGATTCAGGAAGAACAATGTTATTGAACTTGTTGTAAAAGCTATCAAATGTGGGTTTACTAAATATAACAGTCAGTTATACCAGTCAGACTGTCAGAAAAAAGGAGCTTAAGATATATATATATATATATATATATATATATATATATACACACATAGGTAGATATATAGACAGATAGATAGATTCTGTTTCT
>JBAMYA010000011.1:3998479-4014933 GCA_037176975.1 Arrhamphus sclerolepis
TTTACATATGAATAAATAAAATATCTGAAAGAAGAAAATGCACATAATGAGTATAATATCACTCAGATGCAATACAGTTCACAACAGTCCCAAATAATAACCCAACTGCACATTACATTTTGCCATAAAGATACATAATAGATCAAGTGTACTACTCTGCAAGTGCAGGATTTTAGTAAAAAAAATTATGCATCACAGTATTATAATACGTTATGAATTTTAATATGAAACAATGTCACCAAACATCCTCTAAATGGTGTATAAATATGCTCACCATGTTGCTGGGATGTTACACTGATTATTATTGCCGTCCTTTATCACAGAAGTGTTTATAACAGCGTGGCCGCCCCGTCACCTTCAGCTCAGTAATCAATCCACTGGTCCACCCAAGCCGCAACTTGTAAAAAAGGTGAAAGCTAAACACAGAGATGCTACTCATCATCTGACGGTGTCTCAAACTGGAGACTAGCTGCAGCATCATGAACTGAATTGTTGCCCCAAGAGAAGCCCAAATTAGACCAATCAGTACAAGCCGATTGCCTTTCTACATTACACCAGGAACATTAATGTAGTGAAAACAAAACATGTACACCAATTCAGCAAGTTAAGTGCATTATGTTCAAGAGTCAAGAAGGGTAATGTCACAGTTTGTGTGTGTGTGTGTGTGTGTTAAATCTCAGTAAAAATTATTGAACCCTCCTCTGAGGTCTTGCTAATGAGGCTTTCTTGGAACAGATACAATTGGCAAATGATTATTGATTTCAGCACTAGAGGAGCCTGGCTCCTTAACAGAGTGATGTGCCAGGTTGCAGTCTGCGAGTTTTCTAATTACAATCATACATGTATGTTATTTGAAGAGCCTTACATTTCTCTCAGTGCTCGAAAGAAATACATTTTTCTGATAGATGGTTTGAACCTTTGTCCTACAGGTGAAGAGAGGCATCTCACAGGCCATTCACACCAAGGGCGATTTTTAAACTTTCATCATTTCTCTGACTGCACTGGAGGTGAGAAAGCGAGAGGGTGAAAATGCAATTCCCAAAACTGATGACTGTTGCACAAAATTACACGAATAGAGAGACAAAGAGGCAACATTAACTCTTAATATGCTCAGCCTTGGGCCAAACTAATAATGCCACAATTGAATCCGCTCTAAATAAATGATGGTGCTGTTGTTTAATAACATATCATCTCCTTCAGTGACAGCATTAGATGTGACACCATTATATATCTTAATCATGCAACAAGTTCAAACTGAAGGGCATTTGTGAGGAACAAATTCCCACTGAGCACGGCTTTCTCCGCCAAACTCATTATTTTTGGGTCCTCTGAGATTTCCAGGCAAACACTGGGCGCCACCAAGTGGAGCTAATGAGAACTGTGGAGATGAATGACAACACAATCTGTAAATGTGGAAAGAGAGGGGGGTAAAAAAAAAAAAGCACCCAAAGATAATGTAAGACAAGAAAATGTTATTTAATGATGGGATTTTATCTGCCAGTTGTATTTCCACCACTCAAACCCTGCCATTATGACAAATCCAGTTGCTATAATATCGTGAGCACCATAGGGATTAGTTTAGAGTTGGTGACACATACATACATCCATTTATAATGTATATTCATATTTAGGGAGCAACACCATAGCATCAAAGCACTGTAGCCACCAGGCACTGAAGATATACAAACATTTGAATCTACTGTGTATTGTGTATACTAAAAAGCCATTAAAAGTGAATTCTAGCTATTTGGTCAAACGATGACACAGTTCAGGTGTTCTCATAACCTTCACAGATAAAACTGTCTTCAACAGGATTCTCATATTTAGTTGCTTTTGCTTCCCGGTGCAGCATTTCACAGTGAAAAATGTTATCTCATTTTGTCAAGATACTGCAGGACTTTTTTGACTTGTGCTTGGAATTTTGAGGAATTTAAGACAAAAAAAGAAAAATCAAATCCATATAATGTATTGCATGAAATGGAAGGTATTTATATATTGAATCTTTAGACAAATCCTGAAGACAGTATAATTGAAAAATTCTGGTCCTGAGTGCCCCTGCCTGTCGAACTGTCCGAACCAGACAGCAAGCCTGTCAACGGCTTGTCTTTGGATTGATTTCGATTTCCCAGCTCTCAAAGTAGATCCACTGAAACCTCATATATGTTCACAGCAAAGCCCAATCTATCATATGCGGAAATGAACTGCACTGTTTGCAGAAAAGTGTGACAGGAACGTGAGACAAATGAATAGGATACAGAAAAGATTCATTTGCAAGTGAGCTGATTTACTTTGAGAGTGAATGAGCAATGCTTGTCATTCATACAAAATGTATATTACTTTGGAGAAATGTGCAAACAAAGCTTTAATCAAGGATGCCTTAACATGCTTTCTGATGCAGGCATTTGGAAAAATAAATAAATAAATACAGTTAGAAATAAATACACATCCAATAGTAGCACTTCTACATACTCAGTGTGGGCATTAGCAAGAATCTGCTTGCATAGTTTAGTGCATGCATAAGCAATTTATCATGCAACAACTGTCATAGTTCTTCTCAGTCTAGGTTAATACAGTCAGCGTTATCTACTCTCAAGCTAAAGATGTGCACAAAGCTGTGGTGTCACACGTGAGCACAGAGGATGGGCGGACTCAAACGCACCACGGCGCTGTATGTACAAGTATGGTGTTCAGCGAAGGCATCCCAGCTGTCTTTGAATGTGCTGCCATGCGCTGTTATGTCGCGTGAGAGGTGGCTTTTTACATTAACCCTGTGTTCATCTGAGAGGAATGTTCGGAGATGTGCGGCAGTCTGAAGAGGCTGATCCCCATGAAGAATATGGGGAAACGGCGGGTAAGTGTTGGCATAAGCAGCTGGCAGGGGTGGAGGGGGTTACATGTTATAATTGGTAAAATTAAAAACTAAAAAAAACAAACATCAAGAGATCTCCAGATGTTTAACACCAATAACACAAGCTGCGTTCCTGCACTTCTCCTCATCTTCTGGATGAAAATCCAATTTTTGCTTGCCAAAAAACAAACAAACAAACAAACTCTTAAAGGCTGCTGCAGAGTTACTACATCAAAGAACACATGTAAACAGTAATTCTGGTTAAATAGGCTTAATAGTGTTTTACTTGAAATTACCTTTGAAGTGTTTAATAAATATTAAAATTCAATTACAAATCTACCCACACTTGCTTTTGCGCAATTTAGGTGAAATACTTCTTTACGATTATCTGAGGCACTGATGTTTGTTGTTGACATATGGCTCTCAATACCGAAGGAGAGCAGTACAGAGTGATTTCTGAAAATTATTCACTGCATCAGCAAGTTAGAAATTGCCAAAAAAAAAAACTTCCTTTGGTGACTAAGCTGTCCATGTTTGATGTATCTCAAAAGTTTCTTTCTACCCTTGTATCTGCTTTCCATCTTGTGCAAATTCACTTTTATTTCCATCTCCAACTAAGACGTTCCCCTCCAAACAATGCTGCAGACAGAACAAGGCAATAATGTAAATAAATGTCCATGCTTATTTACAATACAGTATAATATTCATCAAAAATCAATGCTATCCATACAAAGTGCTTTGTTAAAATCCATTCCTAAATAGATATTTAACAATGTGGACTGTGAGTGTCCAATATGGCAGCTTGAATTTAGTAACCACTGAAAGCTACAGGTGTTTTAAAGGTGTTCAAGAGTTTGTCTTTTGATGGTTAAAAAAAAAAGAAAGAAAACACCTCAGAGCTGCACTAGAAAGATTGTTCTCTGCATCCTCAAACTAACGTCACTTGGATCTCTGGCTAGTTTGTGAACTGATGGGGATCTTCCGGGACTGCAACGTCTTCTTAGCAGGTTCTTTCTTTGAAGGGTCCTTTGTGGCGGTAGAAGACTGGGTGATCGTCTGTGCTCCAGAGAGCTTCGATTTTGTGGAGGGTAGCAGTGAATGTTTAGCTGCAGCTGACACTTTAGAGGTTTCTTTGCCTTTGGCTGTCGACACATTTGTCTGGGCCTCTGAAGCCACGTTCTGGGCTTTTTTGCTTGCTACCCGTGCGATTGCTTCGACACCTAAATCTGCAGCGCCATCCTCTGGAATTCCTTTACCATCTCCCACGCCTGTCTTTCCACTGTCGCCTGGTTTACGGGTCTCTTTGGGCCTCAGAGCAGTTTTAAAGAAGGACAAACCTTTGTCCTCTGTCCTACTGTTCCCTCGAGATCCCTTTGATGATGCAGCTGTGCTATCTGAGGAGACACCTATGCTTGAAGATCTGAGACTCGTCATAGAGGAGCTACTACTGGACCTCCCACCTGTTGCCCTTTCCTCCACAGCCTTTCCTGGCCTGCTCTCTGCTCTACCAGCAGCACTTGCCCTGGAGGGAGGTCCTCCATGGCTAACTTTCCTCTCTGACACAGCACTGGCAAGTGAGGATTCACGGCTTGTGCTCCTGTCTGCTGCTCTAGTCCTTCCTGAAGCTGAGCTTTTCTCACCTCCCCCTTTGGGAGATGTTCTCCTCTGAAGGTGTGAGCTCTGTAATCCTGGAGAGCCACTCTTCCTTTGCCGGGAGTCAGGATGTAATACCTCAGGTGTCTGCGAGGACCCTTTCTTGGAAGGGGTTGCTGTTCTTGAGGATGCGCTCTTGCTTGTTTGAATTGGTCCATTGCTTTTGTCCTTGGGGTTTGATGCTGATGCTGCACTCTTGGACTGTGTTCGAGATGGAGACTTGTCAATGGCTGGGGATGCAGGGGACAGAGAGCTGGAAGATGTCGAAGATGTGGCAGCACGCTTCTTAGGACTCCTTTCACTATCTAATCCGATCTTTGCTGAGGTCCTTTTGGCACCAACACTATCTGGCGTACCGTTTCTTTGCTTCTGTTCCTTTGAAGCTACTCCATGTTGACCAGCAGATGTGACTACATTGTTGTTTTCACCTGTCTGGATGGAACTCCTCTGCTCAGCCTGTGCCATAGCTTTGTAGGGCACCTGCTCCATCAGCTTCTTGCTCCCTGAATTACTGTCCAAAGCAGCAGGGCCCGACTTGCCCTCGGACAGTCCGTCTGGCTTAGGTGAACCAGTGAAATACGAAGGTGACACCTGACCATCAGCCACCTCTCCTATCCTCTCCAGTGTCAGGGAGGACGAGTGGGACTCTAGGGAGAAGCGTGAAGGAGAGTTGGAGCGGAGCTGGAGCTTAGCAGAGTGGGACCAAGATGGTTTAGTGCCATTTTCACTGAGCACAAGTGGGCTAGCAATTGAAGATCTTGAGGAGAATGTTTGCCTTTGCATGCCCCTCACTGCTGGTCGGGTTGATAGGCCTGCAGGGTGGAGTGATATACATCATTGAAATTTTAAAAAGTGATCACACTTGCCAAAGAAGAAGCAACACAAACAAGTCAAAAAGGAAGTTTGTAATTTTGAATGTTTGTCACCATCATCTTCGCTCCGTTCACCAGCAAACTCGGCAGATTCGGAGAGAGAAGCCAATGAGGTGCGTCTGGATGAACCAGATGAGGCTTGGCTAGGTGGACGGCTTCCCATCAGCCGACTTATCCAGTGCTCACACAAAGAAGAACTGGTGGAGCCTAAACAGTCAAGCAGACAGCAGCTGTATATCCTCTATTTCCTTTTCAACTCTTCCAGGTGCTATCATTTCAAATGTTTTCTTAATCTTTTTTCCTCGTGAAAGATTATTTCATTTCATTAATTCGTATAAGAGCCATGGTAGCATTACTTACCAAGTCACTATTACAAATGGTTTCCAAGAAGATGTTGCTTGTTATTTTTCTAACTCGTGGAATGAGATTCCCATGTTTGCAACAGAGAGATTGCAAAAACTAACATCATAACACATTACCTCCAACAGAACTGTTGGCAGACCAAGAGGGGATGGTTGCACGCCTTTGATAGAACAAGATGTAAGCAGTCTGCTTGCAGACCTCGTCTTCACAGATGGGATTAACGTCGCTATCATCAAAGCAATACCACTGTCCATCAATGGAGTTCTTACAGTGAGCTACAAGTAACAAAGGAATAAAACATTAGAAACATTATGGAGTGTTCACAGAAAGAAAAATAATTGGAAACATTTCAGTGGGTGCAGTGAATGGTGATTTATAGAGTCCTATCACCTGTGTAATGTCCCCCCTGCATGGTCCCATGGTGGTTGCACACTGCATACAGGTCATAAAGGTAGTCCTCCGGATCCCGTCCCATCCCATAAGGTCGTCTCCATGGTGACCAGTGGGAGGGGAGACTCCAGCTGCTCTGACTCCTCTTTACCATATGGGGAGCCATGTCCATGCCTGTGAGTGGGAACTTTACCATGTTCTGCATCTTCATACGTCGATCCCCATCCTGAAGTTGTGATTCATCAATGAAATTTAATGAAGAGGTGCTGATGTAGACTCTCAGGCAACCAGGTTGTGGTAACGCTGAAAGGTTTGAATCAAGGCAACTGGATTTATTTTTCTTTGTTCTTGAAGACATTTCACCTTCAATCAAAAACGTCCCACCAGTCGGGCTTGAAATCACAAAGCCTCTTAGATGGAAGATGAAGCATAAGAACAAAGAAAGAGACGTACAGTTGCCTTGATTCAAAACTCAGATTATGAAAGATATAGTCAGAAGATCAGTACCTGTCTAAAGCGTTTCAGGTGAAGTATAAGGATGTCTGGCAACGTCCACAGACTGAGCTTGATGCTTCCCTGCTGAAGCTGCTTACAGTGGGGACATCGCCAAGCATCATCAGGCGCAAGCTGAAATTAATGTGAGAAATGGGTATATACTTCAAGATCAAGAAAACTCTGGCACTTTTTAATTCCAATTAGTTATGATGTTTAACATTTAATCTGATGATATTTTCTCATTATTCCTTCAATTCTGTAATGATATAATTCATGAAAATGTCATTGTAATACAACACATCTTCAGCTGACTGACCTTTTCTGTACTCATCCATAGACTAGGACATAATAGCTTTACCTGCAGCCTACATAACACCAGCACCAGCCTACCTGTTCGTCTTTGGTGTAGAGTTGAAAGCACTGGGCTAGTGTACAGGTCTGAGGTTGCAGATGCTGCTCCTTCACTTGACGAACACTTTCAGCATCCGGGATGTATTCATCCTCAGTTCTCTTGAACAGACTGTGGGCGTGACATTGCACGAGTCACAGAGGGATCACATAAATCAGTCGTCACATCTGGCAGGAGGCGCAGCACCTCTCACATCTGCCCTGAGCTTAATGAGGACGGTTTTTGAGTCTGTCACTTACTAGTCTTTCGTTTCCTTGTCCCATTCAACAACGATTTTGACATGAGGTGGCCCTCCTGGACCACAGGACTTGTATGCCCTGTTAAAAGAAAAAAAATTGCATGATAGTCTCCACTTTAGATAGTTGAGTGATAATTACAGAGAGAAATAAGACATCACTGAGGGGTTCAAATTTCATTTTGTTCCCATTCTTTTCATTAAAAAAAAATCCATGCAGCATCACAGAGGTCAATGCCTTTTGAGAAGTAAATCGATAAAAACTAGACAAGCCATTAGACATCTCTGGAGATATTCTAACATCAATACTTCTGAAGACATACCATTCCTCCTCAATCTCCACGAAGTTAAATTGAACGCACAGCAGGATTTATATAATGCAACGCTAGTTGATGTAACACTGCCCTCTTGTGGTTTAAGGTGATATTACCTTTCCACAGAGGGATGGCAGAGTGGCTGCTCCTCCTGAGGCAGCAGATATGTGATTCCTACCACTCCTACCACACGCAACGTGAAGGGTCCTACCTACAAGACATCAAGAAGACATTTTTAAACCTGCAACATGAACACAACCACAAGATTATTAAAATCAAAGTGTTTGGAGTGCATGAATATGTACCTGCACAAGGACTCCAGGTCGCAAAAGGTGCCTCATTTTCTCCAAGATCTCCTTCTGCAGTATATCCCATGTGACTGTACGCTCCAAATAGAGAATAAAGGGATTCCCAAATCTGCAGAAATCCCAAAAGAGAGATGTTTACAAAAAAAAACAAAAAAACAAAAAAACAAACAACTGAAATTAGAGGCTTAAATCCCAATGCATTGTTGTCCAATGAAGCACCTGCGTCCCTGCTGTCCAGCACAGGCTCTGTTGCACACCAACAGCACAATCTTCTCCGCTTGTCCACTGTTCTTATTGGGACTCAGAGGTGGCGTTGTGGGCTCTTGTATTTCTGATGACATCCTATTGTTATCTGTGCTGTACTTCAAGTTGTTCTGATTGAGATTTGCATGTGGGCTCCCTTAAGAAAAATAAATAAATAAATAAATCACACACAGGCTCACACAATGGAGCAGACATCAATCAAACATGCTGGGACGTGTGTGAACCAGTAACTTTATTTCTAATCCAACCTCCACTCTTCCTGTCATATCAAGACAAAAAGCGAAATGAATTTAAAAGAATAAATATGATGATGTACCGCCTCGCTTGGAACGGATCTGCTCTGGTCTGAATAGCTCAGGTGTCTCGAATGCAAAGATGGAGTCACTCTCTTGAATGATTTCAAGGTCATCATCATCGTCACAGAAGGAGCGATGAAAGCCATCGAAGTACATCTCTGTGAGGACAATCTGCACAGAGACAGCGAAGAGAAAAAAAAACAAAAAAAAACAGACACACACTGTGTGGGCTGATTGAACTCTAAATTAGTCATGTGCAAAAATGTGAAAGCTGTCAATGGTGGAGGTAGAAGAGGAAAAGATGCAAGCATCAACAACATAATGTAAGTACCACATGACATCTAATAGTACCATCAAAGCCTTCATGGAGAACAATCTTTCATCATCACGCTTCTTTGTTTGTTTTTCCATTAGCAGACAATTTAATTATTTTATTTTTACAAATATTTACAGGATGCAGCACCTGTTGGGCAGGGATTTTGGTCTCTTGTGCCACAGCTTGTCTTAACCTGGAAACAGTGCCAGAGAGAGGCACAGCCACCCCAACTCTCATACAGTGGGAGCACTTTCCTTGGTACACCACTGTCACATAGAGAGGCCTGAAAATAGATGAAATGAAATCAACAGGCTGTTCCATAACTCGACTGATGTTTTAAAGATAGACGGCATCTCCTAATTTTAGCTTTCACCCGTAACATCTTTGCTGGAACTGACACTTCTCTAATGCTTGCTTCACTTTGGATTGCATTTTTTGGATGCCATATTGCAATATTGTCTTTCTCATGAGCGAGACACAGAATCAGCCTACCGCGTGTGAGGTACTGGGATTGGCAGTGAGATGCAGAGGAAAGGATCAAAGGTGTTGCTCTGTTTCTGGCAGTGTGGGCAGGTCAGAGAGGACCTAAACACAGAGACATAGAAAGCAATGACGAGGATCAAACTTTGTGTCATTTCAAAGCCACTCGATGTAGAAATGCTCCCTCTGACCAGATGTGGACAGCATATCACAGGTAAGTCCATGTGCCACGCCCTCGTATATGATGGAACAAAGTGCATTTCACTGGGAAAAAGTAGGAAAAAGCAATGTTACAGGACATCCCAGACTATTCCCATTCATATGCAAAATATTGCCAGTGGCTCTTTGGTCAACAAAACAGACTCATATGCGTCAATGTGGGCAAATGTGTCATTCCTACATAGAGTGGCTTTCAATAGATACTCTGATCTGCTCTGGTCTTAGATGTTATGCAGCATGACATAATGAAGTTGGTACCGATAAAGCTTAACAGAGGAAAGGGAGCATAAATAGTAAGTCACAACATATTTAGGATTTTTTTTGTTGTTGCTTAGATCCAGTTTTTCTAGATCAATATTGAGGGAAACAGTAGTAGAAATCGTGCAAAAAGATAACAGCCCACATTATTGCAACGAGGTGATGCAATAATTGGTAGAAGATATTGTCAGGTGTCATAGTACAAAATGCATGAGTGTGTTTATGAAGCACGCTGTGGCTACAGGAAGGTCCTGCTGACTCATTGTCATGGTTTCCTGGGGAACCAGAAGGAACCTAGTCATTCTTAATGTCATGCTTCACATGTTTGTTTCTGATGCTGTGACAAGTGAGTATGTCTGCTGTGAACATGATCTATTTGTTTTATAATTTCCACTTCTTGTAAAACTGCATTTTAGTGGAATTTCAAAACAAAAAAAACATCAACTTCCAAGAGCACGATGGTCACATTTCTGTCCCGCTAAGTCTGAATCACTGAAGTTTTAACATGTGATCAGTGTTTCCATATGTTTGTCCTTGTCAAGGAAGTGAAATCCAACATAGAAAATACAGAATACTGTGGACTTGTCTCCTTTCTCTTTATGAGCTCTTGTTATTAACCAGTTTTTTCTTTTTCTTTTTTTTTTGTGAAGCTACAAATGATCGTTTGACCTGTATTGTGCCTGAAACAGCTCCTGTACAAAAGAGCTCGGTGCTGGTAGAGGAGATCCTTCTGGAACAGGCTCTTCTTCTACTGGAAGCTGGAGACATGCAATACAGACAATGACAAGTTATTTAGTATTATGTTAATCAGCTGGGCAACAAAAAAAGGGGCAATATTTGATTAAAATAACCAGAAATGCTGATTATACTGTTTTACACCCATATACTCTATAACACACTTACAACATCTATGGTCTATGCTACTGTTTACCTTCCTGGGGGGTCTGCTGTCAGGGTAGACAATTTGGTTGAGGTCTTCGTGGACTCTGTCGAGCAACCAGAGGAGGAATTCCTGGGCGTCGTGTTGGGAATTGCCCTTGAACTGCAGGGCACTCTTGGACACCACATTCTGCAGCCACCGTCAGAAGGAACACACTAGGTTTCAGTTATTTGGATTTGGGGTACAGTTGAGCCACATCAAATATTTTTTGACACTGTCACTTCATAAAACATTCAGGGCGTGTCTCCAGGATGATAGACAGAAGAGTCTTAAAGGTCAGCAAAGTTACGGTGCAGCGTGGAGAATCATTTGGAGAGGATAGCAGTGTGTACCCTGCAGGGGTCATCCATGCTGGCAGCTGTGAAGTCAACTCTACTCTCACTGGCTATCAAATGTCAAAAGGTCGGAGGACCGGGAACTTTCATAGCATCTCCCCTGAGACGATCCTCCTCATTCTGCAACTATTACAACGACAGCCTGAGCACAGATCCAGCCTTTCTTTCAGTTCTGAGAAAACTGAAGTGAACTGAACCGAGGATTTATTTTACTATCTATATTTTTGAAGCAGCACACATTGACAAAAACAGTGTTTGTTTGTTTTTTGTGAACTATGAAAACAATGCAAAGTGCTTTTCTCAGTTGGTCTGAGTCATAAACATGTCTAAAACTTTTATGTGAACTTGGGAGTGTGTGGACTATGACAGTGTGGCCTGTCCGGCTCAAAAAAGGGTCAAACGTAACACATCTGAGCAGAGAAATACAACATTAATACAAAGTGAAACCACTCGACAGAGACAAAATGCTTTTCATGTGGCATGCATCCGGAAGCCAATTATTCCGTCTCCATTTCTGTGGGCACATTACTTGTATTATGCATGGACACCACAAGGCATAAATGCTTAACCCTTTCACAGACTGATGAAAATCAATGAGAGCAAAAAGATCTGTATCATGATGCTGGATGTAACAAGGAAAAGAACACAACTGCTGAAGCTGATCAATAAAGATGCTGCAAATCTGAGCTGCAAATGACCAAAAGGGTTGATTTTAATTTACCGTCAGCCACACTGATGAAATCCTGTCGCTTTTTAAAGAATGTGACTATCTATTGAGATCTGTTTGGATCAACTTTGAATTCTAAAAGCACCTCAGACACGCTGGATAAATCCCTCTCGTTATCACAGACGATGAGCTTTATGTGGTCAGGACAGGAGACGTCCAACAATCGCTTGCGCGTGCTAAGCTGCACTAAACACTGACCACAGAAGGAGCTGGTCTTTGCTGAGGTTCATTTAGCTACTTTTAAGGTTTTGATATATAGTGTCAAATGTGATTTTTGAACATTTGATTAAATATTTTGTCGATGACAGTACTTTAGATCTTCTCAATGAACTAAATTTTCCGAATGATCTTAATCCAGTCAGACTCTGTGCACCCTGGCTGGCAACCAAGCCTGGAAAAAAAGGACTGAAATAGTAACATTTTCAAGAATAAAGAGTGTGCAAAATGGCAATCAGTTTCTCCCTTTTCTTTTTTTCATCTTTTCAAAAATAGACTATGCAAAAGAGGAGGAAAAAATAGCCCATAAAAGTAATAAAAGCCTTTGTAATACGCTAACTTTTATTGCTTCCAATCCAATTTTATGCTCAAAAATGTTTAAAGTATAAATAATGTCAATATGAATGGAATAAATTAAAGACAATCAACTATTCAAATAACATAACATTAGAGTTTTATTTTGTTTTATTACAGATGCCTCTGGGACTCAGCTGACGGGCTGTAAAAGAAGGGAGTGATAGTCCCTGAACACTGAGCTCGACTGTTTGCCTGATTGATTAGGATTTACTCTATAGAGCATCCGTTTATAGCTAATAGTGAGTATTACAGAAACTGTAATCATATGTGTGAGCTCTCCACCCTTGTACAGAAATCACATCTTTATCAAAGACTGGCTGTCTTTAATGTCTCATTCATATAATTAAAATCTAGCTTGTACTAGAGAATTAGACATTAGAGTAAAAGCAGGTCTTTTTAAGGCTTGTTGACAAGCAAGTCGGTGTGTCAGTAATCTGAGCCAGTAAATGATGCTGATATACCATACTCAGACCAGTAAGGCTGATGCACTTCATCTCTCACTTTTTTTTTAATTTAAGAAGAAAGTACAACTAAAATGAAGGATCCTAATGAGTACCATTATAGCAGACACATTTTGGCCTAACCTGGGTTACTTTTGGCATGTATGGATCAGTATGGAGCACTAGCAGGTGCTATATGAGCCAAACATCCAGATGTTCATGACCTAGGACAAAAAGACTTTTGGTATGTGTTCAATGAGCTTTTTATTATTATTATTATTATCAGTAGTAGTAGTATTTAATTAAACAACTGTCTGCATATGCATCTGTGATTATTACCTTAATTTGGCAAACCCATTTACAGTGAGACATATATCTAATCTTGCAGCAGAGGCTTTTGTTTTCGTTTTTTGTGCATAATTGTGAGTGACAGTGAATGTATCCTCCCCCAGCCCTCTTTGACAGTTTGATCCAACATATTTTATCAACACCTGAAATGCTGGTTCTGGTCTGGACTAAATTCTACAAAGAATTAAACACTGAAAGACAGGTAGGACAAAGAGACGAGACAGGGATGGTGTGGTGTGAGCAGTTAGGGTTAGGGGGTTATTGTTGAATTAATGAACTATGTACCTCAAAGCATTTGGCCTGACTTCATTCATACTTTCTTGCAAAACTGCATAATTTCCTAAGACAAAATGTAACTAAATAACACAGATATAAATGTAATGAACTGTTATTCAATCCAAACACACACATACACATACACACACACCCATCGACCTGTTCTTTTAATAATAACAGATAAACTATGAAAGGCCATTTAATAATAGGTATTGATATCAAATTGATCATTTTATGATGCATCCATACTATTGGGTTGTTCATCATTAAATTAATGTGATAATGTATTGTTACACCCCTGTTATGAGCTTTAATTTCTTGGGCTACTTTTGAGATGGGTCAGGAATTGTGAGGGCCAGGTCTGGCCCGAGGGCCCAAAGGAGATGAAGAACTGGTCCATGTCCGGTGGACATGTGGCCTTGTTTAGGCAGCCAGTCAGCTCGAGTGGGGGTCAGGAACATGACATACCTGCAAGATCCTCAGCCTACCTTAAAGTCTCTGCTGTGCTGAGGTGTGTACTCGAAGGTCCAGAGAGCCCGAACCAGACCGGACAGCTGCTCGGTGACCTCCCCCTTCTCCTGCTGCTGGCTGCCCGCTTTCGTCTGCACCAGCGCCCCGTTGGTCTTCACCTTGTCGTTGTTCCCGCTCGTCTCTCCACCTTTGAACTGCTCCAGAGCCAGATACTCGGCGAACAGCTCCGTGTTGCTCAGGCACTGCAGGATAGCGTTCATGAAGCAGGTGTTGCCGTGGTTCTTGAGTCCGGCGACGCCTGGCACCTTGTCTCCGAAGGGGAAACCCCCACAGTCGCTGTCGTCGGACGGGACCGAGCCTGCGGTGGTGTTCGGGATTAAAGTTGCGTCGTCCTTCTCGTCCTCGGCGGCCTGCTCGTCGGTGCTGAAGTGGGACAGAGTGGACAGGGTCCGGAGGACTCTGTTCATGAAGCTCCCCACGGAGCGAACCGAGCTCCTCCGGAACAGCTTTTTGCTGAAGGATTTCTTCTCCTTGTTACTGACAACTTTCGACATGATGGCTTTCCCCGCTTTTTTTTTTTTTTTTACGTCTCAAATCCTGAAAGGGTCCCCCCTTTTTTTTCTTCAGAGCGCCGTGTAGTCACGGCTCCATCACTTTGTTTTCCTCAAGGCCCGAGCATATTTCACAGAAACATAAAGGCCTGGCACTTCTGGGGATCATATCACATTAGAGACCAGCAGAGCAGGATCTAGTCAGCCCACTTGCAACACTGCGTCGGATTGCATAAACAGCCTCCGTGGAAAGCCGCTACCCCGGCGGTTTATATGAATGCCTGGGCCGGTCCCGCACCAGCCGGCAGCCGTCATCATCATCTCTAAAAGTCGGTCCTGTGACTCGACATCACCGGTGTTATTGTTCAGATGCAAGAACAAGTCTGTTAATCCCACATGAACGTCAAACCATCCTCTAACAATCAAGCTGAGAGTGATGAGCGAAATTCCTCATCATTTATTAAAGAAGCCGCAGCTCCACCCCGGTAAATGCATTTCTTCACAAAGTCATCAAAAATGTACGGTGTTTTGGCGAAAAATTATCGGCGTTGGGGGGCATCTACCCAGCGGCAGCCTTTCCTGAGTCGTCGGAGCTCCGCCAAAAAAAAAAAAAAAAAACTCAGGAAGCCCCCAACCGGAGCGATGCAGCCCGCCGCCGCTCCGCCGCTTCACCGCTGTCTGACATCGCTTCAAGGACCAGACGAGAGGACTGGCAGCCGTATTTCCATCCTAAAGTTTTTTTTCCCCCCTCCGATACTTAAGTCTCCGTGCGTGTTATTTCCGCCTCCGGATGGGATTCGCGTCGAGGCCGCTTCTCCAGTCTCCACCATCAACTGTGGACACCGACACTGCAGGCAGGGCGGCAACGGCTGACGTCAGAGCCAAACACTGGTCCATGTTGGATCAGAGCAGGTACAGCGGCATGTGATGCTGGAGGACGATGCTCCATCCGCGCTTCTGGGCAGCATGGACGCTCACAACAGCCAATGGGCTTGCACATTAGAGCTATTCTATATGAGAAATATAAGCTTACACTTTAGACATGACATGGAAGCGAATATAAATTCTAGGTAATCCAGGTGTTAGTTATAATGGACTGTGTACTGCCCCAGGAAACTTATGTAAGACATGATCATGTGCTTCAGCTAATTGCCATCATAATTATCTTCACTTGATTTAGTTTCTCATTTTAATTCAGAGATGCCAAACTCATTTCCACCAAGGGCCACATCATTATGGCCCCTCAAAGGGCCAGTTGTGACTGATCTATCTATCTGTCTATCTATCTATCACAACGTTTTTTTAAGGAAGTAAAAAGTTTGCTTTAAAATCACAAATTTTTGCTGCTTGAAATAAATAAATACATCTTTCTCCAAAACAAATTTAAAAGCTTAATTTAAAGGCACACCTTGATATCCTTTTTGTAAAGTCGTAGATTTGGCAATATCACAACCATAGTGCCAATTACAGGGTTTGTACACCCCACCCTCCAGAATTCTGACTTTTTTCTCAAAATTCTACTTTTTTTCCTTCAGTGGCCCTAATACTCTTCCGCATTTGCATGTTTGTAGTGTTATTTGTGTATTTCTTTGTGTATTAGTGCAGCACATCATATCATATTAAACTATTATCACTAGGCCTATAACTATTACTACTACTATTAAACGGTTTATTTAGATAGACTTTTGAGGGGCGTTTTAGATAAGCTTTTGCCTTTTTTGGTATTAGCTTTTAAAATAGGCAACCACTTGCAGTATAGGTTTCATTGTGGTGTGCAGGAGTTTAATCTATTTGGGTTATTGGACAATTAACATCCATGTGTACGGAAAGCTGATTAACTATAGTTGTATTAGTTCAAATGTGTGACAACTTTATTGAACTCAGATTAGATTTCATTTACAGAGCCAACATCAGCAAGAGGAAACCAGGAGACATGAGGTGCTAGTTTGGGGCCAAAAAAAAAAAAAAAAAAAAAAAAAGGAGCAAGTTGACTCTTAGGACTTAATAATACAACCTGGTCTGTGGGTGTCAAGTGTTTGTTACTCTCTATGTTAGGCTAGGCAAGTTAAAATA
>JBAMYA010000011.1:4035555-4078924 GCA_037176975.1 Arrhamphus sclerolepis
TCATTTGGTCATCAGTAAAGTCAGCCATTTCTTTTTTTTTTTTTTAAAGGGGAGCAGGATCAGCAATTGAAAATAATTAAAAAAAAAAGTTATTTAATAAGCAAAAAAATGAAGTCCGCAACTCCAACAAGCTTCATACATCTAATCAAATTTGACTCTGGAGATTGCCATGAAGTCATGCCATCATTTAGTCAGAGTGTATGTTTAAGTGCATTTCATTTTCTGGGGCTGATCATTGTGATGAGACAGAAGTCCCATAATTAAATGACTTTGCCTGCTCCCAGGTGATATTTAAGGGGCTGAGCGGTAATTTATTACCACAAAATTACTTGACTCATATTCAGAAACATGATCTGGTAATACTTAAGCAGTCGTGAAGTGCCACTTCTAAAACTGCTGCAGAGGCATAATTTTGTGATTCTGTGATTTTCCCATTCCTTCTAATAATATAGTCTACTGAACAGTATAATAAGCTTGCAGTATCATCAAAATGTAAGTGAAACGGCTCAGTTCTGTTGACCTTGCATAACATCGGCAGTGACTTATGATAATTTCTTAAACACTGGTGACTCGTCCAGTTCACATTTCTGTGTTTGGCACGCAGCTCATAATCAAAACGTTGGTGCATAATGCAGAATAAATAAATTGCTATTTGCCAGTGGGGATTTTATTACACAAGACATGAGAAAATGCCCTGTCCTGGATCCATTCATGTGATCCATTCCTAGAAAGAAACAAACTCAAGCTTTGTTCATGTCATTTCATTGGAAATTCCCAAAAGACAGCACAATAAATTAATGTAGGGTCTTAAAAATGCTTCATGGCTTTCTTTCTTTCTCTTATTCATTCTTTTTATTATTATTAATTTAATTATTACTTACGCAGTCACCACTTTTTATATTTTAATAGAACACAATGCACAATGAATAGACTCCCGAATGTGAAAAGGTTCATTTACATCAACTGCTGACAAACAGCAGAATCAAGGACTCAGCATTCATCAGTATGCGTATGATATGGTGTCATGCACCCGTTGTGAGATTTGGGAATTGGTCTAGCCGCAGAACAAATCACAGGAAGCCATCGAACGATGACAGAACTAATTTTGGTCTCATGTATGCATAACAATGACCCCTTTATATCCAACAACTGTGTTACCTCGGGGTACCAACAAAAGCCAAACCTTTGTGCCCTGTTGCCAACATCATCAATTAAAATTAGCTATGAATTATTTATTTATTCTGTTTCATTAGTTATTTGTATAAAAATACATTTAAAGCAAGCAATGGGGTCTTTTTCAGTTAAATCAGTGTCATTGTTCATCATGTATTTGTGTGGGAGTGATGTCCATTTCCTGTGGGCTGCAGGAAGTCCCCATCAGACTTCACTGTCTATTTTGAAAGCCACAGTTTTTAGAAGCTCTAATCTCCCTTAATGGGTTTAATGATGAGCTGTTAACTGTCTGCACCTGGTCCCTCAGAGTCTTCTTGAGGGTGCAGTCCCTGGAAAGAGATGTACTGAGAGTTGCAGTAGACGGGGTGTTTGTTAGGGGAGGCCTGGACTTGTTCTGGTTTCTGTGAGGTGAATGGATTGGGTCCACTAGCTCTGATGTTCATCTCCAGCTCCAGCAGGATCTCCAGAGAGTATTTGAGCTCCATCTCACTGCAGGAACAATTAAAAGAAATAATTTTATGGGTCTTGTACCACCGTGCAGTGACAGCAGATCCATTGTTTAGGATCTACTGTGGCAGATAGTACACCAGTACGCTCTTCCACAGAGGAAGCGCTCTAGACTCATCAGCTGCTACATTTCATACTGGAGGAGTTAGCAGATGGCACACAAAATTAGTTAATGAGGCCCTCCAGCATCATTTTGTTTTTAGTATTAAATATTACTTAGAGAGCATGGGATATTATCTCTGCCACAGAATGTGAAATAAGTATTATAGAAATGTGGTTTACCTGTACATGGTAAAGAAAGAAGGGATGTTATAGTCTCTGAGCAGCAGCAGGGTTGGAAGCCAACCTTCCACCAGACCCTGGTTGGCGTGGAACCCTGGATTAAAGACATTAATAATTTAAAAAAAAAAGTTTTATATAGTAGCAGGAATATATCCAAGGATCTCCAACATACACGAAAAACCTTTAATTTTGGATTACAAAATAAGATGATTTACAAGTCTTTCAAATCTGACATTTATTTGATATAAAGTATCAAGATTGTATGAAATTGTTGAATTGAGATTTATCATTGCTTTTAAAAGTTTATATTAATTCTGAATGTGAAAGAGGCGGACTCATGCTCATGGAATATGTGCAGAATGTAGTCTGACATCATCTACCTGAAAGAAGCAAGGCCTTCCCTGTAACAAACGGCTTCTGGATGCCAGTCAGCAGTGCCTCATGACCCCAAACCACCTACTGTCCTCACTAGTTTTTTAATTGCGTGCTGTGACTAAGGTGCGTTTTCCTTTTCTTTAGCCCAGAAGAAGCAGCTTCCGTGATTTCCCAAAAGAATTAGCAGATTTCATTCATCAGAACGCTACACAAGCTTTTTCTCAAACAACTCTCAGCTTTTTCCTGCCAAGAAGTAAGAAGTACTCTAGGTCCTCCTCTGTTGTCCTTTCTTAACTGAGTTATGTTCTTTTTCCTTGATTTTATTGACCGAAGACACTGTGTTTCCGGTGACGTGGGTATGATCATGTGCTGTTACGTAGCAGAGGTAGCTACAGCCAAGCTAGATCTGGGCTTGCCGTTGCAAACTGATATTTATGAAGCAGTAGTGCAGTGATTTCTTCTAATGTCAAAAATTATGTCTGATTTTAATGCCGAGCCTCTGACAGCCTGCAGTGTTGGTCACAAGGATCACTGTATGCATCGCATAATACCATATGAGCACATACTTAGGAGAAAAAGAACTTTTTTTTTATCTTGTGAGGTGAACATCAAACAAATACAGTCTCCAGCTAGAAATATCTTCTCTTTGCCAGAGTGCTGTACCTTCTGTAGGTGCCTAATTATCGGTATAAAGGTAGTTCAACAAATATTGTTGAAACTTTATTTTTTATCACTGTTGATGAACCGCACAGACAGCCGTCGGCAGTCAGGTTACGTTCAGGGTGGGTCGTCCACATAATCTGGTATATTAACCGACAGATGTCAATTTCATCTCAATCTGCTTAATACTAGTTTTATGCTTTCTGAACAGCAGGGTGTAGAGTGGCGAAAATTCTGTCCTTCCAACCAGATTACTGTGATTCGAGCCACCATGGTAACAAATCCATCCGGCTTAAATGTCCTTCTTAGAGTCAACTATCAAACAAGAGCATTTTCCTGTGTTGATGGAAAAAAAAAAGTCTTCTGTTTTGTCCAAGACAGAACGGCATGTATGAATGTGCAAAGAGGTTAGATGTGTGTTGGGAGGTGGGGCTCACAGAACAATACGAAGGCAAAAAAGGGTATCTTAGGCCTGGGGGAGTGGGTTTAACACTAATCACCGACTGCGTATTAACATCAGAGGGGTTTGTGATGAACCTTTAAAAGGGAGTACGTGTTTAGGGTTTAGGACCTTCAGGAGGTAAGAAGATAAACAGAGACTGTACTCTATCAATGACGCTAGTAATTGTTTGGTACCAGTGTGAATTTGACTCATATGGTTGATGGTGCTGTGAATGATGGAAGATTTCTTGTTTGTTTGCTATTTGGTCCAAAAAGGTGTGCCTCAGAGCTATGCAAATCAAGTTTGTTTCTTGAATAACAAACATTAATCTAAGTGTCACACATCCCTGTTTTGTGGGCGTTTGTGAATGGATCCTTCTACACAGACCATACCTTTCTCCTTTGTAAAAAGCTGACTTTCACACATACACAAACACCTTCTTTTTCATTCCTTTCACTGTGCCGCCTGCTCCCTTGTCACTTAAACAGTGTCATTATGCAGCACTCTGCCAGCTCTGCACTATGAAATGGAGCCAGGCTCTCTGGCAGTTTACAGGCAGGATGGCTGATTCCTGTATATTTAGCTCCAGTGGAGCCTGCGGTGATAAGTGACCCAAGATTATTTGTACATTTTCGCCAGGGACTTATCACTGCCTTGCAGGTTAAAGGGTCAAAGAACACACTCAATGCCAGAATTTGAGAGGCATAGTTATAGTATTTGGCCTTCCTGGTGGCTCAGTGGTAGAGGTTTCGCCTACCATAGTGAAGGTCTGAGTTCAAATCCTAGTCGTATCAAGAAGGGCATCAGGTGTAAAACTGCCAAATCAATCATGCGGATCACGCTGCCGTAGCAACCTCGGACTGAGAGCAGCCAAAAAGAAAGTATTTAATGAGCAGTTGCCTGGGAGAACATGGAAAGGCTTGGTAGCTGACATTTTCACTACTAAATATTGCTTTCAGGTTCTTTCTGTGCAGCATTTCAGAAGTATTAACTTGTATTCATGATTTAGGGAGGGGGGAAAAAGACTGACCGCATCAAATTGATGATTTTGTGCCCACTGCGGGTGGATGTTTGGGGATTGAGGTTCCCCTTTTTAAAAAGAACCACTCTCTGACATTATGCTGAGTCCAGAAAATGCACGCCAAACCCTTTCCCAGCTGCTCCCATTAATCACCCAAATCCCCAATAAAAGCCTGGCACTAATGAATAGGCCAGATCGAGTGAGTAAAAAATATATCCCAGTTTCTCTGTTCTCTGAAAGAGGTTATTGTCAGGCGAACTTAAAGGGAGACAGGTTGCTGCCTCCCTGACACAGCTGACCACTTGAGCTTAATTGTTTCTATTCATAGCTGGAGAGATCATTATTGTCTCCGTAGTTTTATTTAAAAGGATTTTGAGCACAGGTCCCTCTCAAGACTTTGGTGATGTTACAATAAAATCTGAGACACAGTGTGTTTCAGAACGTACCAGGATGAAATCCAACCACCAGGTCTGGCTTGGCCGCTTCTTCTTTCTCCACAACCTCCTCCCAGAACTGGTGGTAGAGGCCCTTACATGCGCTGATGTAGACTTTCTGCCTGGGACCAAATGCTCTGAGAGGAGGTCTCATGATGGGGCCATCCACCACCTCTGGTCCCACCATGACTATCTCGATACCCTGGTGCCCCGGAAACATGTTGTTGAGCTCATCATAGTCAGACACTCTGGCTCCCATGGTCTCATTGTGGGATGCCCCCACTATGTGAACAGTGAGCGGTTTTGCATATGGATCCAAACCAAAGTGCTGGATGGCCATCCCGACTGTGAGAACTCGAGAGAGGAACTCGCTCTGAATTCGCCATAAGGACTGTCTCAGGTCAGTGTCATCTGGCCGTGGTCTGCAGGCGTTTTTCCAAAGCGTTGACATGTTCGCACAGGAAATGATGGTGTCCAGATGCGGTGTGAGGTCCTCCTGCATGGGAAGCCAGTCATCCCAGTTCTTTACCTCAACAACTGATTTAGACCACTTCACAGTAGGGAGTGGAAGATCTCCTGGGAAGGTGGCAGAATATAATTTATGACAGCTTCTATGTAACACTGTTAAAAGTTAGCCTGTTTGACAGAGTCTAATGGTGCAAAGATGGAGAGCTCTGATAAAAAAATTTAAAAAAACAACAAAAGACATAAAATACATTGTATGTACTGGGACTTTATCATTTTCCACAGCTCAGATCTGCTCAGATTTCTCAATTATGTCTACTTTATTTCTTACCAGTAAACATCAGCCACTCCACCAGCCGGTCAATGGCCACCAGTCGCAGCATCTTGCATACTTTTTTGTGCTGAGGCCAATCGGTTTTCTGACAGTCCTTTGTGCAGTAGTACACATTTAAGCACCTGTAAGCCAAGAACAAAAGTGGAAAAAGTATCAGTGGAAAAAGTGCAACAAGAAGATGAAACTTAAAACAGGATGCAGTTAAACTGTGGTGGCAGGTAAGGTTTTTGTGTTGTGTTTTCTGAGTATACTGCAACCGAAAGCTCAGCAAGCATGACTCAAGACTCCTCGTCCTGTTTTGTAATCGATCTGCTCAACTGAAGAATAAACAAAGAAATAAAAAATAAGGGCAAAAGGTCTAGTGATAGAATATCAGTAGGCATCATAAAAACCATTCAGGGGTGGAACAGGTGTGTCATGGAGACTATTTAGATATGTCCTTTATTATTAGACGTCCAGCTAGAATGACTTGTAAAAGTAAAAATAGCATCTTGCGTTCGTCTAGAATCAGTCTTTTGTCATCCAGGAACAAACTTACGTCACTGGTGATATTTGTCTTCTCTTAAAAGACAGGAAAGCAGAAACTTCGGATGCGGTCATACGTGCTCTCACACAGTTTAGGTGATGAGGTAATGTGTTGGATTAGAAACCTGCAGCAATGTTTGGAGCTTTTGGGAGATTGATTTACTTTAACTTGTAAACGTGGCTTCAAGTGATTCACAAAAAAAGTCATCTAAACTATTTGGCCCAAACATGGCCCACATTCGACTTTGACTGACAACAACGTTTCAAACATGGCCACATATTCACCAGACATAAAATTATACTTCTTTCTTCTTCTTTGTCCCTTTGACTCACACCTGACACAAACAGCACTGCCGTATCCCATGTCAAAACTAGCTCATGCTAGGCCACATCTGGCACAGAGATCATGTGCCAAAATCCAAGTTTGGCTCAGTTTGTGAACTGTGGGACACATCTGGCCTGCATAGCACTTGCCAACGCTGTAAATGAGCTGTAAGTGCCATAAATTGACCGGATTAGGCCCAAATGGCTTTGCTATCTGTAATGGTGCAGAGGCTTATGAGTGACTAAATGAGTCCACTCAAGGTGAAAAAACAGATATGCCCTAAAAAGATTAATAACAGCGCAGATACCTACAGATTTATATACGGGAGTAATGTGAAACAGAGAAAGAATTAGAAATGTGTCAGCAGCAAGTTATTGGATAATGGGTGGTAATCGTGATGTCAGAGGTCATCAGGCTTTTACTTTCAGCATTTCTGTTTTTCATCTGCCTGTTAAATGCCTGCTGCTACCAGTAAGGATACTGAGAAAGGAGGTGGCAGCTGAGAATTTGAAGGGAATGCACAAGCAAGACGGTCTTTATCAGACCACAGGATAGAGGAAGAGAGCCTGAAGCAAAACAAGGCACAAAAACACATACACACTCATTAAATTTAGAGCAATACATTTGACTTTGACTCCTCATTCTTAATAAATTCCCTGGGATGATGGGCCTTTTTCAACTGCATTAAGCTGCTTTTAATAAGTTGCAGACTTGCAGAGAGATGAATCACAGTCAGGGGACTTTGCTATATTTGCCTCTGGCTGTGATCCACTGCTGTAGAGCTATCCACACTTTAGTGGCTTATCACTCTACTGCTGATACAATAGCAGCTGCTAATGTTTCATGCATGACAGCTATTGGACAACAACTGCAAAACAATATCCTGCTTGTGTGATGACAGAATTCGGCACAGGACAATGGAGGTGTCAGTTGCTTAAAATATTCTGAACATCAGCAGTCATTAATGCTAATCAGTGTTAATGCTGGAACACTGTATTTCATCCATAATGGGCTTCATTCAAGAGTGACCACCTCACTGATATCAGCAGTAAAGGTCAAGCTCTTCACTGGGACTTTTGCACTCACTTCACGCAGCGTTTCAGGGTCTGCCCTTCAGCAAGATGCTCTGGGAGTTTATTGCAGCCGGTGCAGAACTTGAAGGTTTCCTCCATCTTCTGGAACATTTCCTTGTAGTTGCGGAAGGAGATTCCTTTAGGTTTTCCCTCAACAGCAGCCCTGAAGAGAATCAAACACTGATCACTTACAAAGAAAGACACCTGCCGTTGAAGGATTTTGAGTCGTGACAGTATCACAGAGGACTACATGAGAAGTTTCACCTGTATTCTCCATAGTCCTTCATGTTGAGCTTGTTCAGAATCACCTTGGACAGTCCTGGTACATTGGAGTCCAGAGAGTAGAAGCCGGACTGGTCAGAGAAGACACTGTCAGTCCCCGGAGCGTAGGACTGTGGGAGCGCTGGGATCTGGGCTGCCATGTTATGGCCAGTTCTCTCCACTAAGAGATGAATTAAGCATTTAACATTTGATGCTATTCATTATTTTCTTTTCCTTCTGTTGTTGCGTTGTAAGCTGCAGATTCTACACCCAACAGCAGAACAGGTCTGGTCATCAAGCCAAATACATGCAAAAGCACAAATGATGGGTTTGTACAGTTGCAAAAACAAAAGATAAAATAACTTCTACCACAGATACTTGAACAAAGCATCAATGAAGCATGAGAAGTCAGCATAGAGCTTTTAGTTCTCTTCTACTGCTAATTTGTTGATGATGGAATGTTACCTTACAAAAAAAAATGCATATTTATTTAGAAGGCTTTTTAAGCTTTTTCTGTTTATATTTTTTGCTGCAATAAAGTGTTTTAGTGTTCTCTTTGAATATAGCAACAAGACTTATCAAACACACTGCCCGTAAATCGATGACAGAGGATGAATATTGCCAAAGCATTACAGCTTCTTGCAACTCTTGAAATTTATTGCAAGCAGGGCAGCTGCAATGATTAGTCCAGTTTAGTCAAGTTAAAGGAACATTGGTAAGTTAACACATCCTTAGGTCTATTTATAGATGGATGAATGGACTGTTAGGGACCAAAATAATGCAGATCAAAGAAGTTTTAAGTGAGAACAGAATATATGTTTTCAGCAAAATAGCCATTAATGTCTGCACGGGGGGCTAATGAACCACAAATAAATAAATTAATTAATTAACTGCTATTCTGAGCATTCTAAAAAATGTTATTCCACTTAAGTGATACTGTGGATACGATCCCTACAAAAAACTGAGGTACTCTTAACTCTGTGAGTGTACAAGTGGATACCCCACAAACAGTCCTTTTTATGCACTTTTTATACACATACAATACAGAAAATGACCTCTGTTTGTCTGTAGGGACCCTATACACACACTGTCACTTAAGTGCAATTCAAAAAAATTTTTTCTCAGGTCAAAAGTGTAAAATAGCAATTTGTCCTGATGTAGCTAATTGTCCCCTGTGCTAACTTTAATTGGCATTTTATTCATCCACCATTCTAACTAAATCTGCCACTTACACTATTTTGTTCCCTAATAAAAGTTAACACTCCTTAACATTCATTCCACCTAATAATAGACCCATGGGTTGTTTCTAACTCTGGAATCTTCCTTTAAGTGACAACGCCAATATATTTTGTTGTAAATGACCTAAATATTCTTAAAAAAAATTTTTTTTTTAATTTTCTTAATAATCATTTGTCTTTTTTATTTAAGAAATCCCCTACGAGGGTCATATTTTGCCTGTGTGTCACAAACGCCCCCCAGTCTGGACACCATGTTGCCTGCCTGTCAAGTGATATACAACTATGAGCAGCCATAATCCTTATTAGCAGTTTACCTACTCAGGTTTCATTTCTTACTTTAGGGAACGCTAATGCACGGCAACTAATTCCACTGTGCATTTCTGTGTCGTATATTTAACTGAACCTTGTTAGCATCTTCGATAGAATCCCGTCAAATAAGCAGGTGAGGTCATGCATCTTTTCCACACAATAAATCTGCTCTAAGATAATTCCAGACAGGGTTTGAATCTCTCACAGTTATCAGGGCTGTTAAATTATTCATAATGAAAAAACTGTACAGAGTTCTCTATATTATAATCTAATGTATCTGACACAGTGTGTCGTCTTCTTCTTAAAAAAACACCCTCCCTCCAACCTCTCACATGACACCAGTGATGGAAACATCTTGTGTCAAAAGGCTCATGCAAATCTCAGACAAGCCAAGGCTCCATTTAATGCGTTCTTTGAGGTTACGTCATTGTCTCTGCCCTTGACAGAATTCCTATGTCCCTGCAACCTGATGGACCCCCCAATCCTCATCCTCCCCCTCCTCTGCTTGCATGCCACATGATTTATTTGCTTGACCTTATATGAGGGAAAATAAGAGGGGAAGGAAATGTGATCATCTGGTGGTTGCATATGCACCTCCATCTGTCTGTCTTTAGATTTTACTGGAAGGTAAAGCCAAAGGCTTGAATATCCACTCAAGTCATATAGCCTATGTCTTTAAGATTGTGAAATACAGCAGTACTTCTTGCTTTAGAAAATGTATAAATAGCAGCAGCAGGACCATATTCTTAAGTTTACATCTAAACAATAAATAATTCACTTCAATTGCACACACCTCTGTACTCACAACACTCCTCTTGCTACCATTTTGCTTATTTAAAAATCTTTTCCTACTTCAAACAACTTTCTATCTGTTCACTTTCACCCCAAGTGTTGCTGGTGAGAGGCATACGTTTATAAATAATTATTTAATATCTTCAGAGCACAAGGATAAACATGGTTGGAAATGAAGAGATTCACCATGAGAAGTCTTCCTTTTTCTCTCTATTTATGATCGAAGTATTTCATTTTTCATTTCCATGGGATGCCAAGCCCCTTCTCAAGATATGCCAACACCAGCATTATCACATTTTCACCATGCCCAGCCGTGCACAACTTTCTAGTAAGAAGGGTATGTGACAACAGCAAGACAAGGAGAGAAATATTTCAGAGTTCATACCTTTGCTTCAAGAAGATGAGAGCCTGATTCTGGGTTTTCTTGGTTCAGGAAAAGGTAAGTGATTGACAGCTCCTTATGCTAGATGTCACCACCTCATGGAGCTCTGCTGGTGTGCAGGGGTCTTTCAAACGTATCCCTGAGAGCCAAAGTTGGAGAAGGGTGGGTTTGAGGACTGTGCATAGCTGCTGCCAACTGAGGTTAGCAGAAACTACTGGGTGGGTTGGGGAAAGGAGGGGGGGGGGCTTGCCTTGGAAGATGATGGGGAGTTGAAGAACAGAGTTGGACACAAATTCAGCTTTAAAAATATAAACAAGACTGGTGTCCCAAAGGAAACCTGAAATGAGAGGAGTCACATGTCGGTGATTGGACCATTCCCCCAGAAAGTAGATCTCTGGAAATGCAAGTGCAAAACATATTTGATACGGATACAACCACATGTGTGAGGCACATAGGGATAAAAATAAAGAAATAAATGAACAAATGTGTAAACACATTAGGCTGCACGGGGAGGAGGTGTGTGTGTGGAGGGGGGGGTACACTGCTGTTGGAGCTTCTTTGACTGTGGGAAGAAGCTGCATGTTCTCCACATTGCAGACCATGCAGCTTCTTCCCACAGTCCAAACCCACATGTTCGGCTGACTGCTGCTCCTAAAATGACTGTAGGAGCGAATGCGACTGTGAGCGCGTGCAGACTGACGACCAGTCTGGGGGGCATTTCACTATCCACCAGATGACAGCTGGGAGAGGCTGAAAAGCTTATATTACACTCATCTTTACATCATCCTTTCTTTGGTTTGCAATATCTACATGCAACCTCTCCCAACAACACAGGGATAGCAGCTGCAACAGAAGAAACATTACATGTGCTCTGGTCTACTAATACGGAAATAAGATTCAGAATAATGACCAATGCCGCTTTTTCATTTAATAAAAATTTATTTGGTCCATTGGAACCTGAGATTGAAAATTAAACATACATATTTTTACAGATACTCATACTCAGCCCCCCCCTCCACCCCAAAGAAAAATTCAATAAAATATATAACACATTCGTCAGTTTCATTTTTATCATTAGTTTAATCCCCCCGTCCCAACAGTCATACTTTTATTTTTTAGTTCTTTTTTACAAGTTTAAAAAGGATTGGCTGATTATTTTCCTTCCTATATATTTTTTTAAAATCTTTTTTTTTTCTATGCAAGTCTGCAGTGTGTACAATTTACAAAGTGGGGAAATGAACACTGGAGAAGAGAGAAAAGGCATTTCGTCAGCTGTATTGACCACCTCTTCTCTGACTGCCACCTTCTCAGCAGCAGAGGGCGCCCCTAAAGCATAGAGGAGCCACCAGCAATTTTAACAGGGAAAAAAATAGAGCCAAACAATAGAACAATTACATTTATGACAAAAGAAAGAAACATAGTACAAAACAAACAAAACAAAAAAGAATCTCGTATAAATGTAAAGTGATTCAACAGTGACACTAACTTTGAGGTGCCTCGTCTTTGCAGGTCTTTCAGTGCAGGTTCATTTCTCATCAAGTTCATTCCCCTGAGCTCAGACTAAAGCCACGCTGTATCACATTCCTTTATCTATTCATGAGCTCAGTTATTTAACAGTTTTCATTAGAAAACAGGCTTGCAAATCACTTTTACAAATAAATTAGACATTAAATTCACAGCTGCGCGACTGTGACCACGCACGCGTTCACACGACAGACATATGAAAGTGGTCATTACACAGGATATTTCTTTGGAAAATATATTTACAGTCACATCAGCATCAAGTTTCGATAAAGAAAGGCTCCAATGCCATAGCAGCCCACAAATGCTTGTTTAGATGGCATGAAACGCAGTCCGCCATTGCTGGATGTTGTGGCTACAAGCATTGAGACACAGTGCTCACAATAAAAACTAAGTGATGCTTTATTTTCTCCATCATTTGTTGCCTCAGTGTCACATGAAGTAAATCGTATCTTTGAAGCTTTAGATTTGAGACAGTTAGTACAACATAAATGAGTGTTTCAAGATATTTTTCTTATCAGCCTTGTTTTTTTTTTTTCCAACATACCTTTAAGATGCTAACTTTTACTTTGAAAAAGAATTTATCCATTCTATCCTTTTACTTAAGTACCTCATTAATCTTCCTCCTTTCTCTCTGATGGACCATTTACTTTCCACTGTGAGAGATGAAACATCAGGAGTAATGGCTTTGATACTGGAGAAATGAGAGTGGGGTGGCCTTCTAAATCATGACTTATATAAAACTTCTTTGCAACTCGTCCTCCAAAATAACACAGACGACATTTGACGAGAGCCATTAGCTGCGCTGCCACAGGTTGGAGGGGTCTCTTGTGTCTCTTGGTATATATGCAGAGAGCCTGAGGACTTGGTGTTTTTCTGTCTTCCTGTGTTTGGATGGCCTAGACGCTTGTGCTGCCTCCAAGCAGACAAAAGTAGTCCCCGACCTCCTCAAATAAATCGAGTAGTTTCTTTTAAGTACCCCCTGTGGCAAACAGAACTCCTGTTATATCCCCCCACGTGTACTAAAGCTTAAACTGTCATACTGGCAAACTATGTGTAAGGAATGAATAGTGACTGAATGCCACGGGGTGTGACAAACCAAGAGTGCAAAAAATATCTGTAAAGGCTTGAACTGGCTTCCAAAGTGAGCAGGAAAAACTAGGCTGCCTTAGGGGTCCGTTAGAATTCTGGCCATGCCACGACTACCCCTCCAGCATTTAGATCCTAAACTGAAGCAGAGAAAAAAGAACTAACATGAGTATGAAAAGAAAAAAAAAATCTGTACAGTTGCTGCTTTTTGTCTGCAGAGATTAAAACCCTCCCAATCACAGATCTTCTGTCTAGAGGACAGGTGAACAAGGCAGCGCGTACACCACCAACAGCAAAGACAGCAAAGAAAATAGAATAAAATGCTTAATCCAGCTATCTGGGTACCTTACACCTGCTACGTCACATACATGAATCTAACTGCACAAAACATGGTTTTGGTCCTGAGCTAGAGTGTACAAGACAGCTGTGGTGATGACAGAGATGGGACAGACAACACGTTTTGGATGATGGCTTTGTCTACAACCTCAAGACACACAAATATAGGTAAGACAGCATAAAACAAGGCGACATATGAAATGACCAAGTAAAAAAAAACAAAACAAAAGAATTTGGGTGAGTAAAATCAGCTGAGTTTTGGCTCTTGAAGTACCTCACTGAAGCGTCCTGCTTTGTTAGCCGCCTCTGTGGACAACATGTAAGGAAAGTGTCTGATCTGGTGAATGGCTCGTAGGCTGTGGACTGGCAGATGGCTCAGTAGTTTCAGCACTCCACCCTTTTTTTCTTCTTTTTTTTGAAGCTCAGTGAAAGGAAGGCTGTCTCCAAACATGTGAAACTGACAACATACAGCGCTAACTACCAGCAACCAAAAACATCCAAATTGGAAAGTAGAAGTGGATCCTCTTGGGTGACTGGGTAAACTATAATTTTGTTAATTTTGTGTGGCCACTTCCCTCGTTTCATCACGACATGGCACATCCACTTGGCAAGGGGCAGAACATGTGATGAAAGACTGCTGCATTTATGGAGCATTAGAAGAAGAGCACATAAATGCTGCACAATTAGGCCTTACATTCATGTGTACATCCAATGTGACACACAAAACGCATCTTCCTCTTTGTTTTAGGGCTCCACACATCATTTTCCTTTCCCTTGCCGGATTTTCCAGTGGTCTTGACAGTTCAGGGGATTAGAGTCTGTGTGCGAGGGATAAAGTGGGCGGGGGTCATAGTGGCCTGGGGCGGTGCAGGCCATCAATGTCTGGGGTGAGCTGGGGACTGTGGGTGGCCTTGGTTGGAGTCCAGTCACCTAGGGAGGCCTGGGCTGCCTTGCGGTGAGCTAGACGATGGGTGATTGAGAAGCCAGCATTTCCCTCCAGCTGAGAGAGCACCACCAGCACCTGCCTGCAGGGGGGGACAGAGAGCACAAAGCTATGAGAGAGAAGCCTGTCAGAATATAAAAACAGCTAAGAAGAGACAGACTTGAAGCGGTATCATTTTAGATTTAATGTAACTCTCTTATTTATAATATCAGTTGTAAGCTTTGAATAGCTCAAATCAAAAGCTCCTTCATAAATTTTCTTGCATAATAGTCAAGTCAGACGACCCTTCAGGCCATTTCAGATTTTAAATAAGTAGCTTGGATAAACTGAGAGTGACACTGAAATGAGCAGAATATGATTTTAATTCCAATAAGATTTCATAGCAAAATAATTTCACTTATATATATATTTTTCTTAAACAAAAGTCTTTACAGAAGAGAAAATAAGAAATCATATTACAGTTCTGAATTTTTTCATCAACTGAAGTAACTTGATGTTGTTTTTAGATGAAGAAACTGAAAATAAAAGTCGGGGTCCTCATGCATGGTGACTTTTTATGGTTTCCAATTACGTGGCCCATAACTTTGGAGCGATAAGAACCTTCATTAATATCAACCTGAGCTGTAAATTGTCTGTACAATGTTGAGTGCTACTAAACACAGAGAAACCTAATGATGTGTGAACTGCTACATCATTCTACTTTGCCGGAAAAAACAGTGTGAGGAGTACAACAGGACCAATGGAAAATACCCAGCGACTGTGCTGAAGTGTAGAACTGGGACCCTGTGAGAATGGCGTGTTTATATGAGTATATCTGGATGACAGGTCTCGGTGATTCTGCCTTTATACATCACCACAGTGAATTTGTGTTGTCAAAAGTAGATCACATCATGTGCCAAAACTGGTGGAGGCCGTTTTGTGGTCTGGGCTTGTGTGACGTCCACTGGTGTTTAATAATGATACGACTGCTGACAGAAACAGCAAGATGAGTTCTGAGGTGTATTAGAGCTACACTGTGTTCAAAATAATAGTAGTGAGTTTAGAAACAGAAGTAAAGCTCATAATCCTTATAACAGCTTTTACTTCCAAGCTATGCACTGGGAATACTGCACATTCTATTCCGAATCAAAACATGAAGAAACATTTATCAAGTTTGTAATAACTTTACAGAAAGCGAAGAAAATGTAATATTAGGCTGTTCAAACAATAACAGTGTCCACATATTTCTTTCCAAACTCAAATATTTACTTTGAACTAAGAGAATGCTTGAAGATTTTACCTTTCCTGTGATTCACTGAACTAACATTTAGTTGTATAAACTGTTTGTGTGAACTGCTTCACCTGTGACTGACACCTGTGAGCAGATATTCCAGCCCAGGGTGACTGGACTTCTACAACCCCTCTGCTTTTCTTGGTTTTGCTGCAGAAACAGCACCATGTGTCCAGAGATTGGTCCGGAACCAAGATACTGCTCACTCACTGGTAAGTTAGGGGTTGTTGTCATGTTGAAACACCCAATTCAAAGACATTTCCTCTTCAGCAAAAGGCAACATGACCTCTTCAAGTAATCTGATCCATGATCCCTGGTATGTGATAAATAGGCCCAACACCATAGTATAAGAAGCATCCCTGATCAGGATGCTTGTGTCACCATGTTTCACTGTCTTCATAGTGCACTTCAGTGTTTGGGGGTCATCTGACAAACTGCCATTTCTCTTCAGGCCAGCCAATGTGTTCTTTTTTTTACTTTTTTTTTCCAGCAATGGGAGTTTGTGGGGGCTTCTTGCTGATAGCTTGGATTCACATTAGACAATTTATTTGTCATTGTAGTCAAATTCATTTGGCAAATCTCTCCAACATCAAAGAAGCATAAAAATAACGAGAGTAATAAAGAGCACTATGGGGCTAAAAACATGAAATAAACTAAATGACGCAGCAGATGCATAATGATAGAAGTTAAGGGAAAAACATGCAAAGGATGACAGTGCAAAAACAGCTCTCACTCTTCCTGGGATGCAGGAGGAGTGATGGAGGCTACAGTTCTGGGGAAGAAGCTGGTCCTCAGTCTGTTAATGAGTGTTCTGATGGTTCTGTATCTTTGTCCTGATGGCAGAAGGAGAAACTGGTCTGTTGGAGAGGAAGTCCGCAATCCAGCAATAGAGAGTGGCTGAGCTTGTTGACCAATTTATGGGGGACAACTGTGTTGAAAGCGGAGCTAAGATCTACAAATAGCATCCTAATGTATGTGTTGGGATATTCCAGGTGTGAAAGGACCATTTTCCCAAAAAGCAAACTGGTGAATCTCAGATCAGTGGGGATGCTGGCCTTGATGAGAGACCGTATGAATCTCTCAAAGCACTTTGAGAGGGAGTTGTTGTTTTCACAGTGCCTCAATGAGCCTCCATTACTGTTCTTGGCTTCCTGAATGCCCCCTTTTCAGCTCCTGAAGGTTCTTTTTCAAATGTATTCCTAGAGGTCTCTTCTCTGCACAAACACCTCCCAGTCTGTATTCTCAAAGCAGCCCAGTAGCAATGAAGTGGTATCTATGCTTCAGATGTGGACAGAAGTGCAGAAAATGATCGGCTTCTTCTAATTCTTATAGTACTCACATGTAACTTTAGATCTTCTCTGATCACCCTGGATCTGATCATTGGCTGAGTCTTTGCTATTTTATTTCTTTAGAAGGATTTAAATGGTAGTTTTCCTCCATGTCTTTTTGGTTTTAGTTCCAATTTTAAAAGCATTTGAAATCCCTTTAAGTGAACAATCATTTTCTGCATCGCTTTACATGTTTTCCCCTCTCCTGTGGACCTTTTAATTAAAGTTTGTTGTTCTTCTGAAACTGCTATTTTTTTGAACAGCACATTATTTTTTCTTAAGTTTCTGTAAAGTAACAATAAACATGATACATTTTTCTTAACGTTTTGATTTGCAATAGAATGCACAGCATTTGCAATGCATTGTGTATGGAAATGAAGGCTAAAGTTTACACTTACTATGCAGGAGGTCTGAATTCTAGTTGTCAGGAAGGGAATCCAAATATTAAAATGTTAACTTATATTTACAATTACATTATTCTGTCCATATACTATCGAGCCCCTGACTAATGAAAGGCAATGTTTGCAATTCCTAAAAAGTAATTTTTATGGAATCTCTGACATTAGAACTGAAAGGCTACACTTTGATCACATCTTGTTTGTTTTATAGTAAATCCATTGTGGTGGTGCACAAAGAAAATGATAAAGGCTCTATGTTCTGGCCCCGAATGTGTGTACCTGTGTAAAGGTGGCACGCTGTCGATGGTCTTCAGGCTTCCACGAGTGGACACCACATTGAAGCTGTCAGTGCAATCACAGGAGACATGGAGGTAGTACTTAGGATGGCGGTTCTCCACCACCACGATGAGCCCTGCCCAGCCGTGGGTCAGGTAGTAGCATGTCATGCCCTCTCGGCCCTGAAAGCAGAAACACAAACATTTTATACATGTAAGCTGGGAACGGGAATAAGGTCTGCTTTATGGTGTTCTGTCAAAAAGGAAGAACAAGAATCTGTTAGTGTGATTATATTCATTTGAAAAGCAAAAACATCCAAAAAGCTAATTTCATGAACTAATATTAAAAATGACAACTGCCAATAATGCTAATCTGTTCTTAGCTGTGTGCTGCAAAGGTTAATACCTATTCTTTTAATCCTATGACATCATAGTGGGTCTTAATATTAAGCAAATACAATTAAAACTCTTCTCTCTAAAGCTAAGATGACTTTCATCTATTATTCAGTAGCTGTCAATCTTTTTTGGGAACTGGTTATTGTCATAAAGTTGCTCAGTGCAGCTGTTTTTTTAAATTAATAACCAAAAATGTAACCATGCTATTAAAACACTCCTGCTTGTGCAGTGACTGCCATGTGCTCCTGAATACTCAGCACTCCTATTGTAAGCAGTGAACTCCTGGAGGGCTGAAGAGCTGAATGATTTAACAAAGCTGAAATGAAGTGTTTAAAAGGTTCTGTCATGCTCTGAAATAAGAGCCTTTGTGGCTGCACTTACAGGAGAGTGTTGTTCAGAAGAGCTACAATAATTTGTCGACTTGGTTGGAGAGACTGTGTGCAGGCGGGTACATAATATCAATGTGTCTGTACTTACATTTCAGAATATGACTGAGAACCCTACCGAGGAAATCTAAGACCACATCTCCAAGCGACAGTAGAGTTGTAGGGATACCCCCTTCTTTATGAACATATATATGGGCTAATTAACAAGTTGGATTGTTCTACATCTTTTCCTCCCTCTTTGTCAATCCCTGTGATTAAGTTTTAAACAAAATTACTGACTACTCAGTTTCAGGTTAACTTTGAACAGTTTTGTAATTACAAATATAGAACAGTGTGGGAAATAAAAAATACAAATAAACCATAATCTCTATAGAAGAGGTAGAAACTAGGTCCCAGGAAGAAAATGAGAAAATGGCAATATGTATGACTGGGGAGAAGTCTTGTGACTGAGAGGGAAAGATATTTCTGCTGTGAAGAAAAACAGCTTCATGACTGCATAGAAAGTCCAAATTTCTCTCCGTAATGTGGGTAAACTTGTTTTTGAAGTAATGAGAGTGGTAGAAAAATCTTATATGTACTTATGAAAGGACAGACACCCTCTTTGAAATTCATGGAAAATACAAAACAGTAAAAGGAAAAAAAAAACAAACATAATAGCCCCAAACCAAAAACATCATTTTTTAAGTATGGTGGTGCTTCTATTCTGGCATGTAAAACATGGCTGTGAGGGGAACTGCCACAATGACATTTACGTATGATTTCACTGTTGAATAAATCAGCAGGATAACTGAAGAGTTTTGCAGGAGCTTCCATGTGCTTGGATTCAGCCAAGCATAAAAATCCATTAGAAAACATCTCATTATCCAGCGAGGCCAAAATCCTTAACATATGGCCAAAGCAAGCAAAGAAGTCAAGAGAAAGAGAAGAGGTGGAACACAGTTGCTGAATCAATGCTTTGATATCAATCCAATGAGCATTCACTCAACTTGATTAAGACCAGGATAAAAACAGAGCGCGAGCAATATGTGAGAGCTGAAAGTGGTTTCAATGAAGAACTGGGAGAGCATCAACAGAAATGAGCAGAGCATATCCACGTTTGCAGTACTGCAAATCATTTCCTATTATTGCTTCCTGTATTTATTTATTTTTTTTGACATAATGGATCTGTTCAATCGTTTTGTAACTCAAAAAACATTGAGGGGTATGTGTTAAAAGGTACATCTAACATGACTGATTCCTTTATTATACCCACGTAAACTCATTCGTAAATTCATAGCCATCATCTTAATTCAAATTGAATTTGCTGAAGCAAAGAGCCTGACGACCCGAACCGTAATATCATGTTAAATGATGATGAAACCGGGCATGTGTGTTAGATGAGAGACCACGAGATTGGAAGACAGCCAAAGCCGAAGTTGTTGAACTGCATCCTCTCTGCATCTATCCATTACTCTCTGCTTTGCCACCCCTGCACGGGAAGTTGCCCTTCAAAGTTACGGTCCTCTGTCGGAGGTCTAAGGAGGTTCAGCGCACTTTCTTAAGTATTTTTTAGGATTGCCTCTTTTAGAGAGAAACTCTCATGTTTTTCTCTAAATCAGCTGCAGCCATTTTGCTAGTTTTGGGGATCACATTCTTGAATGCTCCAGTTACCACTGGCACCATGTTGCCATGACTTTCCACACTTTTTTTTCTACTTCCTCTTTCAACCCATGGCATCTTCCAGCGATCCTTCTTCTTGATGCTGATGTTGCTTGGGATCGCTACATCTATCACCACCACTTTCTCCTGGAGTTTTGTCCACCTGCTTATTCAGACTACATCTGAGAGTCCAACAAGGACCTCTGTCCTTATCTGTGTCTTATCTTGGGACCATCTTTTTGTCACAGTGTGGTAGCGTAACACATAAATGTCAAGTTTAACCCGGTCAGGAAGACATTTCATTATGTTTTGATATGTAAAACCTAACAATTGTATGTCTCAGTAATTAACGTACATCTACAGTGTTTGTCTCACCTCGTGTCTTTCTCCTTTGTTTTCAGTGAGTAGAATGATGGCGTCAGCCAGCGTGGTGGCGGTTGCTTCAACTTGCTCCACCATTACCTGTCGAGAGCTGTAGATAGCCAGAATGTAGCCAGGGAAGTCCTGGCTGGGCCGGCGTGCTACTCCACTGGTGGGGCTCGAAACTAGAAAGAATACAGAAGAATGCATCAGAGTTATAAGGACAGAAATAGAAATATCTTATAGAATATGTTTAAAGCTAACGGAAACACAGAGACAATCCATGCTGCAACTGCATCTGTACACCTACTGGGTGGGGGTGGACCTCCGGTTCCACTGACATTCATCTGCCAGTGGTTGAATGCGCAGCAGACGACGGCATACTCCCCTGGCTCCAGCATGACATCACAGCCAACAAATTTCTTCACAGCCCTCTTGCTGTGAGCCAGTAGGCGGCCCAGAGTCAGCTTGTTGCCATTACCGAAGGAGGCGCGGAACACCATGATGCACAGGTCCAGCAGGTGGCTGTCAGCTGTGTCTGAGCGCCTGAAGAGGTATTGAAGGTGGAGAGCCAAATCACAAGGAGAAAAACACGAAACAAAACAAAAACAAACACGGTGGGTGCGGAAAGGCTACCTGCTTCCTTCCTGGAAGAGAGCAAACTCCAGGGCCGTCCTCTCCAACACGGTCAGGGCTGTTACAGTGACCGGACCATTGGCTTTGCTGGGGAAGCAGCCTTGTAGTCTCACCTCCTGCCAGTCTGAGTGGATCTTGCAGATGTCTACTGAGTCAAAGTACCTATGGAGGGGAGGGGACATGAAAGCACTTCTACATAAACAGGAGAATTCACAAAAGTCCATAAATGACAAGAGAACTCTGCTATTTGAGACCCTACTTATGTCACCAACATATCCCCAAATGACATGAGCTTAGTCTGTCTGCCTCACAAACAACACTTTAATACTGGCATAGCCTCTGAGGATGCCACTGCACAAACACTATTTACCTTGCTAATGTATCAGACCTCGTCCTTCAAAGACTAAATTCCCAAGAGACATTCTGTTCCTTACTGTGTCACTGTTTCCTCACTGACGACTGACTTATGTTTTGCTTTTTTCTTCTTAACAATGAGGGAAAAAAAGGAAGAAAACGCAGAAATGCTGAAGCTGTATAACTGTATTTAACTGGGCTTTGATTACTACCCCGTGTCTGTCTTCTTGTACTTCTGTCAATATTAATATCAATATCAATATCTCATCAATATCAGCCCTAAATGGCCTCTCGGATGTCAGCTGATGTAAGTTGCTCAATGAGCTGGCTACCTTTTCCTCTTTCCAACTCAAACAAGTATCAGCAGATGCAGGCTGGAGGTTTGCCGGGAAGATTATTTGTCTGTCAGAGAGAACAAACAGCCGGAAGGGCTGATGGGATTCTCGACTACACCGAACACATTTTTTAGGAGTTAGTTGTTTTACAGGACAGCCCCATTGATCTTACTTTGTTTAAGAGGGAAGACAATAAAAAGAGACACATGCACTGTGAACAAGTTATTTATCTTTGCTCCTACCTCCTCCCAGCTTGGTTAATTTGATCAGATTGGGGAAGTGCAGTTCTGTTAATTTCAGCTAAAACTATATAAAAAACCAAATCCTCTATATATCAGCTTTTGAAATCAGACACAGGCTTTAAGTAAGATATTCCTAAACTGATGTCGTGGACTGAATGGGAATTCATCTCAGTTTACTTGTTACATATTCAAATGCTCAGTTCAGCTTAAGTTTTAGTCCACATCACAAGTTTTGTTTTGCTGGTTATTTGCAGATACTTAAGAGCACTTTATAATGTGCACATACTCACAAAAACATCCACTCAATAAGGGGGAATGTGCAGATTTAGTCTCTCACAGAACAGCTTCACACGTGGCTGTGTGGGAATTGAGCAGTGATTTTCCGGTCGATCGACAAACTGCTCTACCACGAGCCACTATATCAAGTTTAAACACGTTTAAAAGATATGCTGAATTACTTCAGCTGCTTTCCGAAAAGGATTTTTCATCTGCTATTCTGAACAGCTGGTAGTCTGTAAATCTTTTATAGGACAAGTCTTCACGGGCAGTAATGTATTTATAACAGTTTGGAGTACACACAAGAAGTTAAGTGTAACTTATCCTGGCTCAAATTTCATAAACAGAAAAAAACAAAAACAATCTGAGCCCATCACATCAACAACCACAGAGACTGATGATGACGTATCCTCCACAAACAGAACTGCAATGAAAAAAGTTTGAAAATCTTCTGATTCAGAATCTGAAGGAGTGCATGCCATGACTTCTGATGGACACTAGGGGGCAGAAAGTCTGACTAAGAACCACTCAGACTAAGTTAGTCTTTGAGATTAACCCCATCTATAAACAATGACACAGGGAAACAGCATTAAGAGACTCTAATGCCCCTTTACGCATCATTCACAAAGAAAAGAAGTCTGCTGTTTCCTAAATACCAACATGGGGGGGATCGCCTGACAAGTTAATGGTAGGTTTAATTAATGAAGTGAAGAGATGTTTCACTTGATAGTTTTTCCCATTTTACCCATAGTTTAAAAAAAAAGGGCCACAGATGGGTGTATACTGACTGTAACATAAACACTTAAATAGAAAAATCTTGTTACTTTATGAAGTCACTGTACTCCATCCAGAAGACCCCCTCGCTGCTCCCATGAGCCATCAGCTCATGACGGAGGTGCTGTGGCCACTCTGTCCACTCGTCTGACCAGCTGCCGTTCCAGGAGAAGCGACCCCACGGATTACGCAACCGCAGCAACCTTCAGCCGAGAGACAGGCAGAGAGGAACATAAGACACAGGGAAAACAGGAGCCATTTAAAAAGTTAATAGCCTTCAATCACCACTGCATCCCCTTCCTCGATGACTCACATTATGTCTTTTATGGATTATTGGCCACATTTTAACAAGCCATTTCATTTCACTGCCTAGTCAATGAAGAACTCAGGGGGCATAATGGAGAACCAGATGGGAAATGCCATCGTTTCCAAATAAAGGGCAAGTGGATCCTTGTCAGCAAACTGCTTCTCAACATCCGTCGTCCAGACACCCACTCTGATTGCTCTGTAGCAGTAGATTAAAGTGGCTTCTTTAAACTTCCCTCTACAGGTAAGACTGACAAGGCCTCCATTGTGTAGATTCACAATGAATCTTCTATCAAAACGATCAAAGAGATCTGGTGGGAAAGTGTTTTTCAAGTGACATCAACTTCTCCCCCTGGTCCATTTCTCTATGAGTCTCCAGAGAATACTTTAACAGAGACTGCATCTATTCCATTCATTCTAAGCTTTGGATGCATCGTTGTGCACTTTTATTTTTTTCCTGAAAAAAGTAAAAAAAAACAAACAAACAAACAAGAACAACAACAAAAAAAAAAACAATAAGCACGTAAACCAATATAAACAGCAATATAAATAAAGCAATTATCCCTGAACACATTTAAAACTGTCCAAGAGTTAAAATAAAATGAAATGATTTAGGTTCCACACTGCAGGTTTCTCATCTGTAAAATCCGTCAATCCCATTCCAACTGACTAATTGTTCTGCTTTGTTTCTTTTTTTAAGTTAGTTAGTTACCTCAAATGTTCACTGGTAAATTGAGGATACTTTCAAAAAAAAAAAAAAAAATTTTTTCCCTTTTTCAATGAAAACTAATAAAAGACCATATGTTGGTGAGAAGTGAGCAAAATACAGTTTTTTTATTTTATTTTATTTGATTCTCTGTTTAGTCTGAAAGTCTACTCAAAAGATATATCTGGCATGAGGAAGAAGACGAAGCAGGATGAAAAAAATTCAAAGGCTGAAAGAGGTGGAAAGAGTCAGTGCACCCATACCTGTAACCCTGGACGTCACGAACATCCAGGATGGAATAAGCATGTCGAGGTCTCAGACCCAAAGACTCATAAACAGCGTCGTCAACCTTCATGTTGCCTCCTCCACAAGATGCACCCATCAGAAACCTAAGATGAAACAGAGATCACAAATAATTTTCCCATTTAAATGTATGCGATTGCTTGTCCTCTTATACTAAATTAGATAAAACTTTAAACTGTTGACAGCTGATTGCTCAAGTTGAGTCATTGCTTTAAAATCTCATGAATCATATTAATGATTATCAGACCCTTTTTTTTAAAATGATGCACTAACGCATGTTGTAAATTGGAGTTCATTACCTGACTGCTCGGTACGACATACTCCATCCACTACAACGCTCTTTTCCAACCACGATACTTTATCCATTTCTCGTACAATAACTGCACTGACTCTTACCCAGCCTCTTTGGAGCTGAGCATCTTTGCCCAGATGAGGTCTGTATCGATGGGCTCTTCTCGAGGGTTGGTGGAGCTGACTTGGAGCATGAGAGAGTCACAGGGAGCTCCGGTCAGCGTGGCTAAGCCCTCGATAGCGCGCCCTGCCTGCAGGGCAAAGTAGGAACCGTGGAGTTTGGCCAAGGCCTTCTCGATCAGCGCTACCCATAGCTGCTTCCTCTGAGCCTGGGATGATGGGAAAGAGAAAAAGAAATATGGGTCTGAGAGAGGATGAGTCACTGGGTGAAGAACATTTGTAGCAAGATGTTATCTTTGCTTTAGTGTGTGTTTTAAAGCATTCTTAACCCAGCTGTAAACCGGCTGGCTGTGACTCAAACATTAAAAGGATTCTGAACGCAACCTGATACCAAAGGTTGAATGTCTTATTTATTATTTCTTATCTCAGAAGTGCCACACACGGGGCTGTTCATGCATTTCTAACTTGCTCAGGTGAAGGATTTGTTTTTCATCGGAGCTATCCTGATTTGGAGCCGCACTGGTTTTTATTTTTTTGTCTTTTTTTTCCTCTCGCCTCGTTGAGATAAGGTGCATAAGAGATATGAAGTTTATCTGCCAGTGAGATGGGTGTGTCATTCTACAAGGTATGTGTGCCTGCCTTTGTTCCCTGGGCTTTATTTGCGGCATAATTACATTCTTTATTTGCTATGCAATTGTTGATTAATTAGCCACTCCTCTGAGATGCACTTGTGATGAAAAGCGACATAATGAGATAACTTGAACTCATTAAAACAACAGGTAATTATTCAGGGTTTTCGCAGAGTTCACCCGGTTGAATTAAAAGCTTTTAAAAGACAGCTTTAATGACATTCACAACGCACTGTCACAGCCATAGAGCCCAATGGTATAAAAATATCAATGAAAATCTATAAATATAAGACTATGTCTAAATGCGTCTATGTTGTACCTTTCTGTTTTCACTTTCTTGCAACATTCATATAAATTTGGATGCCTATTTCAAGAATCCCCCACATTTTTCTGACCTGGGAAAAGAGCAGGTAACCATAGTCATCGCAGGGCAGCATGTCATCCACCAGCACCGTCGTCCACGTCCCGTCTTTACACAGTCGTACCTGGTAGGCCCCTTCATGGCATATGCTCCTGGTGATCATCACCCTCTCCACCAGCTCTGGACGCTCTGCCAATACTGCCAGCGCACTCAGGAACCTAGATAGATAGAACAACTCAATGAACTGGAAAATAGATGGTCACGCCACGTTGGGTAGATTTCAGAATGAGAGGAGTGAGAGTGAAATAAAGCCCAAAGTAGATTCAAATCAGGAAGTGAGATATATGGAGGCAAAAACAGAGCTGATTATATAATTATGAGGGCCAGTGGGGATCAGTACTTTACAAAAGTCTGGTGTGATAACAAATGCAATCAGATAAGATTAAAAGAAAAAGACTGACAGGCGGCCAATAAACTGTAAAATTAAGATCAAAACACTCCACTTTTCCACCATGGTTTCTTAAGCAATCTTCTTTTTTCTCCTCAAATTTTACCCACATTAAAATTAATCGCATTCGATAAATCAAACCTCAATGCCTTCTAGTCACCTCCTTCTTCTTCTTAATTGGCCCTGCAGCACATACTGCACCCCCAATTAGCTTGCATGAGAAATTAGTTAATCAGAAGTACAGATGGATCGGAAAATGCTAATCCTGCAGAAGAGAAATAAAGCTAGGGGCACATGAATCCCATCTAAGAGAATATCTGTTACAGCAAACAGGAATGTATGTTATGTGGAAAATATACTGTATGTACAGATTAAAATAGCTTTAAAGAATAATGTTTTGGGACAATGAGGCAATGCAGCAATAGTATAATGACTGAAATATCCTCATGCGTGGTCAGAAATGTTTGTTATTAAAATGTGTGTGTTATTAATAATGTGCATCAGCTGAGTGTGGGCGACTGGTCCATTCAGTCACTAATGCAATTGAAAAGACAAAAAATAAAAAAATCCAACAACAAATCAGATAAAAACGTAATAAGCCGTGCCATTATACAACAGTAATGTCACCTTGTGTTGCAGCCATATTCACAGGCAAAGGTGAGCTCCTTTCTTAGCTTTATCTCATTCATGTATTAGTGGTGTGTGTTTAAAAAAAAGAGCAAGAGATAACTCAACAAGGAAAAATGTGGGTTACATCCTGTTGTGAGTGGGCATATTTGCCTCTAGGGAGGGTTATTTTTGATAAGCTGTGTGCGCTGGTGATGAAGTGGAAAGTTGTACGGGGACAACTTTGTGGGTGACTTTTATTTGGTGTGTGTGTGTGTTGAAAGATGGAGGAGGGCAACGCACGCACACAGACACATCAAAGGATACACAGAAAAAAGAGCATGGAGATAAAGCTTATGTCCAAACCCACATTTCTTTGAATAATCTCCCTGTCAGGTATATCTCTACATCTGTTCAAGTCAACTGAGCTCTAACTTCTTCCGTTTAATCATTATCTTCTCTTTTTGCCATCCTACCAACATTTTTTCTTGCTTTTACATCCCTTTTCTTAAAATTTCACTGCTTCTGTCATCACTGCTAACTTCAGGCTGCAATGTTCACATAAAGAAAACTAGACTTGTTATGTTATTCTCATCTTTCACAAAAACTGAACAAAATAAAACTTTCCTTTTTTTTTTGGAGATGTTCTTCTTTTCTTTAGCATCTCTCCTCTTATTGCACTTATATGTTTTGTCTGTAAATTGTACTAGATGACCTACTTAGTGCCCTTTGTATTTCTGTGTTTTGATGACTCACCAGCAGTTTCCAAGCAGTCCTTGGAGGATGTCAGAGGGCCTTGGCGTGCGGAAGACGGACCACTTGACACCTCGGTCTTTGAAGTTGCTGCAGTTGATCTCGTGTGGGCGCAGCCACTTTTTGATTCGCTGCTGGACGCTGTCGCCCTCAGGGAAACCCACAGAGCGAGGTCCCGGAGGGAAACTGTCATCCACAAAGTTCACAGAGTTCTGAACGAGGACGAGAGGAAGACAATGGATGCTGGAGAGGACAAGTGACAGGCTCCTGAAACTATTCAAATCTCTTCCAAAAACAGAGGAGGATTCAGGAAAAACTATATGTTCTCCAGAGTCCCATGTTTAAATCGTTTCCAAAAGAGGTAGTGAAAACACTTCAAATGAAGCAGCTTATGTCCGAAGGAGACTTTCAATCATGAGCAGTGCTGCATTTCTATTTTTTTTTTTTAATTTTTTGCCAGGTGAGTGATAATTAATACAGGTCACTACATGAGCACTGAATTATGGGATAAACAAGAACAAATAACTGCCATCCACATTTACAGATATGCCAGGAGGAATTCCGTCTGCTGTGCACAAGTGTGAAATCCAAATGTGTCAACCATGTACTACTCCAGACAGGATACAGGGCTAATATGCAAAACACTTGAAAACATTTGGAGCTCCTCAATTTCCACATCCACACTGAGCATTTCAAATGACACATTGGATTTAAAGCGGTGAAATACAGCATCCCCTCTCCTGCAGCTCCAAGACTACAAGAATACATTAACATGCAGAAACACCCAGCCTGACAGCCCATCTGAAAATCTTATAAACAGACCTGAGAGGCCACATACTAAACAACATCCATTTTCCTATTTACAGTGTATGGCGAAGGCTCAGCTTTCCGTGCTGCTAGGCACTACTAGTACAGTGAATTGATTGGTAACCATCCCCCACAATCCCATTCTGTAACCTTGATGCAGCATCAGCTGCCAGACAGAATCACTTCAATGCTTTCTTCCACCCTGGCTATCCAAACACTCCACAGAATCTGTATTTCACCGTCTTAGGAGTGAACCTTTTGTGAGCCACGACTGCGTGGGTTTAAGAGGTTACTTTGGATTTTCCATAAAAGTAGAGAGCGAAGCTTTGGCCTTCAATAGATGCAGAGAATGAAATCCCCACCAATTAAACTGAATAAATAGTCCAAACAGTAATGGAAGCACTGAGAGGGGTGATTTGTTATTTTTTTTAGTACTATGAAGGGGAATATATAAGTTCAGATAAAACTTTAACTGGCATTGTTGGTCACAGTTTGTTAAGATCTAACATCAATCAGCATAAGCCTGACTTGCTGTCTTCATTCAAACCCTGGGTGCATGCCAGCATGTGAACCCACGACTGCCATCAGCCAAGTCAATGCTAAGCTAGGAGAATCCAGTGCCTTCTTCTCATCTCCCAGACTACACAGAGCTGGCAGCCATACAGGGGCTTTCTCTTTTTTTGATGATAGTAAGCTAGCAGTAAGATATCTACATGCAACAGAAAACCTACTGATCTCTAAATATGTGATGACAAGGAATTACTGATCTACATTTCAGAGGACCACACTTATTAAAGACAAAACAGTCCAAGAACAGCATGGCACAGCCAGAGCTGTCACAGACAGTGAAAACCTGTCACTGCAGGTGGTCAGAATTTACAATCCAACATGCAAAAACAAAATCCTAGATAAAATCCAAAGGGACACGCTCTATAAAGAGTGGTGAAAATAAAAACAAACACGATCAATCTGTCGCCATGTAGCATATTTCTGCTGCTCCCGAAAAGGGTAACAGAAACAGAAACCATTCAAGCTTTGCTGCATTTTACAGATACAAGTGAACATGTATTATTTGTTAATAATGTGTTTGCGATGGCACTTTAAGTGAGAAAAACCTTGCATATGTTTGCTGTCAAAATCTATAAAACAGAGTCAGAAGAAAAAAAAAAAATAGAACAAAACAAGAGACACATTGTGTGTGTGCTTAAAATATAAGTGAAAAAAGTATGTCACATGCATCAAATATTTTCCAAATAAAATTGTTGCAATCAAGGGACTCAATCGATTATGGTGAAAATTACTTATGGAATCACTTTGCATTTACATGTCTGGAACAAATGTCTTTACAACGCTAAATATGCAAATCAGCCTTCAGTTAAAAGGGAGTACTTGTAGACGTTAAGAGCTGTTGAACCTGGTTGACTGACAGAAAACATGGCATCAACAGCAGAGCTGTCAGCTGAAACAATGGAAGGCATTATCAAACACCTTCAAGAAGGTCATTCAACATAAGCGTGTAGTTTAAAAAATAAATAAATAAAAAATGGTGTTCCCAGTCAGCTGTGTCATCCATCCAAAAGAATTTGGAGCAAATAAAACAAATTGTGACGCTTGTAAAATTAGATTAGTTCTTATGCATGTTTTTTTTTTGTTTGCCCAGATCTTTTGCTGCTTTTATGGAGGCTTGAATTCTTTGAAGCATGAACGTCATTATTCATCAGTCAAGTTCCTGCTTTCTCATACAGCAGTTCACATATTAGTTTTGCAGGGCAGAGCCTCGTCATACCCCATTTATCTACTTTTTAATTTTTACCACAAAATACTAATGAGATTGAGATCTGGACTGTTTTCTGATGATGTGATTGAATTGTTAACCCCTTTTCTGAATAAATGTTTTAAGGCTCATTATTATAGTATTATAGTATCCTGAAAAAAAACAAAATCAGTCATCATCTCCAAACATACTCTGAATTGTTGAAGAAGGAAAGTATCCATATTTAACGGCTGCCATCTCCTCTACTCCTTTATCTGGCGTACGTTCTACAAAGCCTCAATTTTCAGGTGTTAAATAAAATATATTGTCATATCTGCATTTTTTCCTACAAAATAAAACATCCCAATTAACAGCTTTCAAGAGTGGCACTTCCATGTTTTTGCCAGGGTAAGTATTTGAGGATGGACAAACCACACATTACCCTGTACTTGTTTTTCAACAACATCACCATCTGCTTAATCCAATAAGGAAAGAGACAGTCATGGAGTCTGAAACATCCTCCGTTAATACTCACAGTTGGAAAGGCCACAAATCATGTACGAGGGCACACACAAAGCTTTTATCATTATGACCTTTCCACTCCGGAGATTTTGGTGCCCATTTAGTGTTATAACCATCACACAGATGGATTAGAAAGATCAACAGCTCTTTCTTAGCAGTTTACTCACTTTTATCTCTGTTGAACTTAAGAGCAGCAGTGGATGCTGTTAGCGATTAAACTCACAACAGGAAAGCAGAACACTTCTGCTCATCGCATTTCTTGTTCTGCTGCTAAAAATAGGCCAGCCCCATGCTCACCTTAGCAAAAACACACACACTAACCCAGCTACACAATGACTGTTACACTGGAGAATTGAGTGCAGTTGTGTGAAGAGGGTGGGATAGGGATGGAGAGGCTCGGTGGTTTTTGAAGTGGAAAGTAAATTTTGAGGTATTAGCAGAGAGGAGGGGGAAGAAAATCAGATGATCATGCGGGAACAGATGTGATGGAATGAGATAAGATAAGAAAGGGATGAAGAGAGGAAAGTACTTTTGTCTCTCTGTAGCTCAGCCATCTTTGTTCATCAGAACCCAGAGATTTAAGAAGAAAAGTAAAGAGTAAAGAAAAAAAGGATGACGTTCTTAAATTAAGAAGAGAGGATGCGAGAGCATGGAAAAGGGAACTCTGATATATTTACTCCCAATTGAAACAAATTCCCACCTACAATCAAAAGAAATGAGCCCTGTGACAAAAAAATACCCCCCTTCCTGTTTTTACAAGCGGAATCTGATTTATCTCATCGGCATTAGCTTAAGCAGCCTTGAAAATGTTTTCAGAGGAAACCTTTTGACAGCCCTGACTATATATCCATGACAACATAATAATGGTTCATCAAAGGTTCAGCTTTGCAGAGAAGAGGGGAGCTTGAAGCATTTTAAAGCAAAGAAACAACATAAAGCTGTTGCATTTAACTTTAGTTGCTAGGGAGGGCAACTCAAATGCTGAAACACAAGATATTATGAGATAATAACCATTACAGGAAGGGGTTGGAGTTGGGGGAGCTATATCTGTGTGTATTTACACTTATATTTGTCATTACACATAAGTAATAAGCAACAGAATGCCCTCGTGTCAGTTTCTATGTTCTTTCTGCCACTATTTCAACCCAGTAAAACATCTGCTTTCTAAAACTGAGTCACCAGTTAGCTCAAGTGTTTAAATGGTGCACCTTGTTTATAATCAGTCTGCGGCTGTTGTTGCGTCGCGTCCCTTCCGCCCTGCTTTCCCGTCTGTATCGTTTTGGTAAGAAAGCTCAGTGCTCACAAATTCTTTAGAAAATAAATAAATAATTAGAATAGTTGCCTATACTTGAAGCACACGCTCACTAATCATTTAGGTAATGCAATTATGCAAGTTATTCCTTCTGTGCCTCAAGGGGAAAAGGCAGCCTGAATTTGCTTTAGTCTTCAGTAGGTGAGAAGAAGTTGCTTTAAAGGTTTAAAAATACATTAAAAAGTGCATTCTTGAAAGATAGTTCAAATGAAGTACATAACTTAGATCCCCATAGAAACAGCCCCAAAGCCTCTTTAAATTCACCAAAGCATACACTGTGACTATACCTTTGCCACATGTCTCTTACCTCTCTGCAGAAACTGACTATGTTCTCCCAAAGCTCCTTTGCTTCGCCTTCATCATTTCGCCGACGGGCCTCTACATGCATACTCTCCCTCCTCTTCAGGGGTTTGACCACTTTTCGAAGGGTGAGGTATTGCTGGGGTGTGTGGCATGCTGCACAGTTCTTGGCCTTGATGTCATTAAGAAGTGTACATGCTGGACAGCTCCACTGTCCAACCTTCTCCTGAAGGCTGGAGGAGGTGGAGGAGGAACCACCTACTCCAGCAGAAGAAGAGGAGGGAAAGCCCCGGGCCTGTTTCCTTGTTTTATGACCTGAGGAGGATGAAAAGGAGGAAGGTGTACAGGAGCATGATGCAGTGCCAGGCCCTGACGGGAGGCCACAGTGTGGACAGCAGCGGGGCAATGATGACTGCTGCTCCTGAAAGCCATGCAGTTTGGAGGAACCACAAGCTGAGCACTTGGGTGCACCTGTAGGGTTACGGAGGGTGCACTTGGAACAGGCCCAGGTGCTAAAGTCTGGACTAGAGGGACTGGCTGGGGTAAATCGTACCGTCTCGCAGCCTACCAGGTCAATGAGATCAGCACCAGCACGTGTTGACCGGCAGGTTTCACACTTAGATGAGCTACCTGGGTTGGGCAATGAGCAGCTAGGGCACTTCCACGTAGGTGCAGCTGAGGAAGCAAGGTGGGGAGTCAGTGGGTGAGGATCTTCTTCTTCCAAGATACTGAGGCGCTTGTTGGGGTACGAAGGTTCCTGGGGTTGGGCATGTTGGGGCTTGGCTGACCGCTGAGGTCCTGGCTGTGGTGGAACATTGGCTGTTGAAGGGGAGGTAGGACTGGGAGTGGTGGCTCCTGGGCGCCCTGGAGGGGGCACTTCTCTCCTGCGGGGAGGGACTGAATTGTTCTGGAGGGAGGAGAGAGAAGAGAAAGGAGAAGTGACGCCTTGTGAACACACTTGGGGAGATTCTTGGGAATCGCATGGAGGGGCTGGGGGCGAGTCATCTGTTAAGTCAATGAGTAGTGGTGCTGATCCAGCTGTGTGAACTGGAAACCCCAGGACAGGCGTACGCACCTCAGGCACAACCAATGCCTCAGGAGGGATTTTAGGCAAAGATAATTTTCTGGGTCCGCCACAGGCTGAGCAGGAAAGTGCTACAGGGGTGTTATGCAGTGTGCACCGTGGACAAGCCCAGCCTGAGTGCTGCCCCTCCAGATTAACCACCTCTCCATTGCTCTCAGATGGACGTAGCACTTCCTCCTTTGCTATATGCTGTCCATGGTGCTCAAGTAAAACTGTGGTGGTGATGGTAGGTGTTTTGGGTTCATTCGGAGCAGGTTGGAGGCCATTGGCAGTGGCAGCTAATGTGGTGGTAGGGGGAGTGTGGATGGATGGGGATGGACCAAATCCACAGACAGTGCAGGCTCCAGATCCCTGGGGATTGTTGAGTGTACACCGCGGGCAGGCCCAGCGGTGCTCCTCAGTGCTGCTCAGCCGCAGGATCTGGTTAAGATCAGGCTTCTGGCGTGGTGCCTCACAGATGGAACAGCGAGGTGCCGCACCAGCATTTAAAAAGGTGCAGCGTCCACATGACCACTCGCTGCCTCGCACTGCTGCTGCCATGGAACCAGGAGAGTGAGAGTGGCTGGAAAACACACACACACAGAAACAGAACAAATTTGACAATAAAGCATATTAAGAGTATCACTGTAGAGTATTTTAGATATTTCATTCAATCATATACAGTGTAACGTTTCAACAAAGCTTCAATTGAGCAAATAAATGAGAGAGAAGCAAGACGGAGGTGTGAAATGATTAAAAAGGCAGAGGATAAATACATTTGAGGAAGTGAAGATGAATATCTTCAGGAATAGCAGAAAAAGAAGAGGTATTTAAGACTGCAAGGAGAAGATGGAATTAAAACTTCAAGTAAGAGTTTGAGAGGAAAAGATTAGCCAGTGCACGGGAAAAATTCAAATCTGCCTCCTGGGGGCACTGAGGGTAGTAAATCCATACACAATGGCCACCTGATTAGAGCCAGAGAGACAGCACACAGAGAGGAGGAGCCAGAGGGGAGGAGAGGAGAGGAGGCTGCTTGCCTCAGAATATTAGGCCAGCATTGGCTTGAATGCCCCCGACTGACACTTATTAGAGCGGCAAGAACACACGGGATCTCTTCCACTTAATATTAGCACCTTCCTCCCTGCTCAGTGTATGTTAATGCAGGGTAGTGTGTGATGGATGCTGTTTAAGGTCACGTCAATCCTGTGCCCAAATGGATTTTGCTCAAATGACACTAAAAATTCTGGCAGCATTTATTAATTTGGCATATTTTAAAGGGGAATCATGCATGCATTCATGCAAGGGGAGGCAATAAAACTCCAATCAATAGATTCAACAAGGTTCAACTTGTGTAAACAGTGCAGGGAGAAATTCGTCAAACTCAGGCTGTTTATTTTCAGATTTCTATTTTGAAAACAACTCTTTACTGTCAGTAGTATATTTGGTTTAGAAAGGCAAATAACTTCACTTTTACAAGGTGATATAAAAGAGCCATTTGGATTCCTAAGGACATTTATTTTCTTTTTTAAAAAAGAAAAGAAAATACAACAAAAATCTAACAGCAACAACCCTCCTGCCTTCCTACCATTAAAAATCATTCAAAAGTACCTAAGATTGTGATGATGTCATCAGAACTGATAATCTACACATAGATAAGTATATGCACACAAGTAATTTAAATGGTTAAATTACAATTCTCTCTTCTTTTTGAAGAGGGAAAAGCAAACAAACAAACCAACCCCTAAACCAGTCTTTTATTGTGGATTGACCTTGCGTGTCTAGTTAATTTTGTGTGCCTGTAGTTGGTCAATCTTAATTATTGACAGTGCGTATATTAGGGCTTTTAGAGGCAGAGCAGCACAGCAGGACACTTCCAACTTTGCATGAGGGACTTGGAAAAGGACAGCCCTGAGGGCAGATGGGGTTACCACATGAACAAGTCCATAAATGTCACTGTCACTCAAGCTCCTCCTGTGTGAACACCAACATAGAAAAGGTACTTTGGGAATTTTAAAAAAGTGCAGTGTGAGGTGATAAGAGCTAGTATACTGCGGTGCTTCTCACATTGACCCCATAGGGACATTTGGTACCCAGAGACTGAAAGGAGCTTGTGCATCTTTTGAATTGATCCATTTTCGCCATATCTATACTGTAAAACTACACTGAAAGCTAATGCTGCATTGATAAAAGCCAATATGTGGAGGTACTTTGTGGGTGTTTATTCACTTAATGTTTAAAAAGAAAAACTCACAGTTGTGTAAGATATTAATACAACTAGATTAAAGTGTTGCTGGACAGGACAGGTCTCACTTTTCTCCCATTGCAGTGTCATATGTCCTGGCCAGTCGACTGCCCTCGGTTGAACTCCATTTAACCCTTTAAAACAGGCAACCCCTCAGAACCCAGGGGTAACCTCTTACAGATAACATCTTGCTGCCAGCACATTGTCCTTTCCACTCATCAACTCTCCACCCTGAGGTTGAAAGGACAATGACAGCAAGGAAAAACAAAAATCTTTCCATTTGGCGGCTCTGGGGTATGTGCTTTATCCATAGATGTCGCAATCTGGTAGTTGCTTGTTTCAGTTACTACCAACATTTTTGAAAAAAGTACTAGAGTAGTTGTCCCAGTGATCTGAAGGTGCCCAGGAGCCTTTAGAGCTGCACTCATTACCCTGAACTAACGTTGGCTCTCAAACATAAAGCACGCCCCCCCGAGTGAGAAGGAAACTCAGTCTTTCAGTGATAACAATAAGTAAAAAAAAAGGGAAAACAGAATTGTGAAAAGATAAAAAAAAAATAATGAGGATTTAGTACTTAGTTCCTTGTTTTCCAGTCTTTTATCCTACAACACAATTAGCCATGACCGCAGAAGCTACACAACAGCGGACAGGTGTTTTAGGCCCCCACAACAAATTGTCTTAAATTCTTTAGAAGTATGCTGTGAATTCACTTGATCCGTGTCTTGAGACTGCAGCACATTTTGTGCACGCTCAGCTTTTCAGTCAGATGTAGTTGAATGAAGTGGCAGCTCCATACTAGCTTTGATGGCATATGTTCACACCGTGGCTGGCTCTCCAAAAGCCTGCCTGTCTGAGGCCTGCAAACAGCAACGACGACAACAAGAGCAAGTGTCACCACCTCATGTTTGATGACAGGTTCTACCCTGTAGCCATTTTCATAACTGTCAGGTCTCTTTCATCTCCTGCAAGAGAGCAAAGTCATGGTGTCTGGCAGTTGCATTGAGACATTATGAAAGCGAGGGATTTGGTTCTCGCTGCAGCACAGGGATCACAAATCCATTGTTATTGTCTGCAGCAGATGTAAGCACTTCTTAAATACACTGATCAGGCACAAGGGATTTTTAATATTTAGTGTAATCATTAGCATTCCTTCTAATGAGCACCTTTCAATGTAACTAATGTGATTAAAAGGGTGTATTATGAATACATAAACACAAACACCATTGTATGTAAAGTTCCTTGACTGCATCAGAAGCTGAACCACTACAGTCAGTGATCCCTGGAGTCTACTTAAAAAGGATGTTTCCATGTTCATGCTCCTCTTACTTACTGTGTGCGCAAAAATATACATACTGACAGAACACCATGCACATAAGTTTTGTCCTTGGCCTGGTGCTCAGTGGAGTTGCTCTAAAAATGCCCACTTCAGCTCCTCGCTGTCGCAGACCTGGGCAGGTAGCCAGCAGCTTACGGTGCAGACGGCTGCCTGTGTCGTTTCCGATCTTAAAGACTCACCGCTCAACCTGGACAATCTTTCACCAAAGGCAAGATGGTCAGGGTTGCAGCAGACAGCAAAGTTATAATAGTGATAAATAAATAGAAAAAGTGTACAGTGAAAATGAGAAAAGGGTTAGGGTAAACCGAGGCTTAACAATGAGAAGCTGGCACAAATAAGAGCTACAATGTACAAACAACACTTAGTGGAAGACATGGCAGTGAGATTTTAAGAAAATCTATAAAATTACAATTAATAATAAGTCTGCCACCTACGTGTGGGTACTTGGATTCATTCTACATACTAAACTGTTAAGAGATTAAGTGTTCTGAATCTTGCCAGTTTCTCCCTGCCACACAGTGAGACATTTGGCCTTTGTGCGACAGTCATTAGCGCTGCCATTCCAAAGCTGGATCTGAGCCCAGCTCCGAAGAGAAAGCGTGGTACCTTCCTTCACCAGCAGAGGCAGAGTGCTTTTGCTTTATCTAAGCAGCACAAAAACAAGAAACCGGATGTTACCTCAAGTTTCTTTCTCTATACGGTAGATGAAGTGTTACAATAAGGATTCATTGATTTAAGATTTGTTCAATTCTCAGTAGTGACTTAGTTACATTGACATCATTTATGTTATCAGACAATACTGTATGAGACAATCTGGTTCCTTTCTAATATCAGCACTAAAAACATTGAAAAAAATGTTCTAATAGAATTCAGCTAATATATAATAGGACCCTGTCAGCACTTCAGGGAGATTATTTCACAGATGGCCTGTCAGTCACTGTACACCAAGTGTCACAACTCCTCCATGGCAGCTTTTCTTAGCAGTGTAAGCTTTTCACATAAAGTCTTTACAATATAAACTATGTCTGAAACATAGAATGCGCTTGCCGATACAAGGAAAGCTACTCTATGTTCTTGTTTACCTCTAGACTGTGATCTGATGATAATGCAATTAGATTTAAATTTCTTAACAAGTGTCTACAGATGGTGCTTTCAAGTAAAACACAGTGAGTCAGCTTTGCGGTATGAAAACAACTTGGCATATAGAGTCAGCAGTTGTAACTTGGTGCTTGTACAAATCATATGTGTATTGTGCACTGAAAGCCAAACACAGAACATAGCAATAATAAATTACAGGCAAACATAGCCGCATAGAAAAGGTGCACAGACATAGAGCTTTGATTGTGGCAGTAACTAAATTATTTTTCTCACAGACGTGAGAATAAGCTGTACCCACAATAGACCAAAAATATGCCTTGCCTTGAATACATCCCATCTAAGTGAAGTTAAAGTGGTTTTTCACTTGTCAAATCAAACACCAACAACTCCACTATCCAAGAGGATACATAGTTTGCAATTTAATATTTTGGTTTTGGGCAGCAAATGAGCCTTGAAGATGCTCTTGTGAGGTCAGTTATAGAAACAAAGCCGAAGTTAAAACATACACAGGTTGTTAGATTATAAATTTTTATTAGGGGCTAAAACAAAGTGAACAAAAGCAATTTTGAATGAAAACAGAATATGCTTTTGCAGCTAAACCGTGAATAATCTTAGTACTTATGTCTATCAGCCTACATCAAAAATAAATTACTATTGTAAGCCTCTAAAAAAAAACTCAAATAATGGAAATCTACTAATTGATAGTGTGGATAAAGGCATCTCTGACCTGCTGCAGCCACTTCGTATGTGGCTACCAGCTGACCACCAAATGCCACGCAAGATACTATCAATAGACACTAAAGGAGGATGCATTTATTGCTTCTAACACTTCCCTATTTCATTAAAAAAAGATCCAAGTATTTGTGCTTATGCTTCATTTTATCACAACATTGGACATTCTGGTGCACTTTCAATTTCTCACATTTTCTGCACTTTTTATTTCCATCCAAGTATTTGACACACTGTGGCTACAAGAAACAAGGGGAAGCATATGCAACACTGGTTCTAATGCTACTTTTTCTTTCATTGTCTCTCTGAGACGCCATGAATCTGTGGATCGCGGCGATTTCACAGATTCGTGCTCATCTGCACATCAGCTCGAATCTTTTGTGTCTGAGAGACTTTGTGTCCGACTCAGACAGAACATTAGCACGCTATCAGCTCGAGCAGAAAGCTGATATGCTGGGAAGAGGTTTTGTGAATGTTGTAATTAAAGATGGGACCAATCTGATCCAATATCAGTGTCAGGATACTGACATAATTCACTGATTGGATGTTGGGCAATCACTGATTTACGAAAATTCCATTTCAGATTCAAATCGTTAGCCTTTACACTGAAACACTTCTACCATTACTCGATGTATCCTGTACAGGATTCAGGTTATTAACCCTCATATGCAGGGGTTTGCAACAATACAATAAAAAAAAAGGGTTCAAGGAGCTCTGATCTGAAAAAGAGTACATTTATACAACTTTGGAATACTTCTTAAAACAAGATCATTGGTTGAAATTTGTTTTCACCCACACCTGAGAAAGAATTAGTGTGATATGGAAAAAAAACACGTGAAGGCAAAAGTTTGCCATGAATTGAAGTAATTGGAGAACTAGTGCTCAGATGCAGCCATTCAATCAGAGCACCTTCATGCACGACTTAAGTTTGCACCTCCACACTAGGAAGTTTGGAAGTTTTATATTCAAAATGAGACAAAGACTGGGTCTCACAATGATGAGAGGTGTGTTTGGAGGAGTAATGATGAGATACTCAACACCAAGAACTCCATAGCTTCTGTTAATCATGGAGGCATTTGCATCATGATCTGGGCTTATTAAGGTGCCACCGGAACTGATGGAACAAGAAGAGATTTATCTTTCAAAACCTTCAGCATAACCTCAAACTAATGGTAGTTCTGCACAACCTGTACAAATTCATGAAAGCATTTTTCCCCAATATATATATATATCAAGAAATAGTGGATACTGATAATCTGAAGCTACCACTTTCTTGGGTGAAGGCATAGCAGTGTGTTCTCTCTCCATTCACCTGCAGTCTAAGCTCTTCCATCTTCTCTGTGTTTGGCTTGAATCCTCCTCAGCACAATTGTCTGCACATTTTCCAAAAAAGCAACTACCATTAAATGACCACAAACAGTGGTGAAATTCCAGTGAAGAGTAAGATTCACCTATTACTTAGATGGTGAGCCAATTCTCATTCTTATTTTGACTTCTTAAACCCCTGCTATTTTATCTAATGGCTCCTTAAATTATTTATAAAGGAGCTTTATATATGTTTAACATAACACTCATGCCAGATAGCTAGCTCCGTCCAACAACTCACATCCTGCTGCTTTTCTATCTGCTGACTCAAAAGTTGCGAGGAAGTTGCGAGGTACCTACAAGTGAGAAGAAGGCATAAAGTGCTTTATATAAGCATTGACTTCAAGCCATTAGGCAGATTTTTCAGAGTAATGTCATCGTTTCTGCTTTCTGTATATCCTCCATGAAAATACCACAAGAAGGAATACCAATAAATACCAACAGAAGGATGAAGACGGTTGAAGGGCAACTCTTGCTTAAGAGCACGGAGCTTTTATTTATTCTTATTTTTAAATCAAGACCTATCAAGAGCTAATTTAGCATCATGCAGTAAGATCAGACAAGCTGTAATGAATAAATAAATAAATAAAATTAATTTAATTCAATAAAAAAAGAAAGAAAGAAATGCATGTTGAAGCATTTTGTTCCAATTAAAACATCCAAACAGGAGTTAGATAAGAACTTGCATAAAATATGAATCACACCTTAGAAAAGGGAGAATTTATTATACCCTGAGTAATGAATGCAGTCTGCCTGCAGCAGCCTTACTGGCAAAAACTTTTTCCCTTCATTGAGGGCAACCTTTTTGCTTAATAATTTACTCCTACCAAGCATTTATCCATCTCTTCGGGGGAAGCTGATGAGTCAAGGCCGGAGAATTGAGTCTTAAATGTAAGAAGCCCTTTCCATCTTCCAAGTAATATGTTGTTGTATGATATGACTCATTAATCATCCTTGACAGGTTCAGAATTCATTTGTTACCATAAAAAAAATACTGGAACTGAGCCACTAACTACTACTTCTCTGACAGGGGGAATGTAGAGCCAAGACTTGAGCACCAGATAAAGAGTTGCTGCTCTGACATGGTTAAACATGGGATACAAGGGATTGGTGACAGTGACACATCAGTCACATGGGCGGGCACAAAGATGACTGCAGAAGCTTTAATAAAGTGACAAGAAATAGAAAGAATGTCGTGGTGAAAGTGGAAGAAAGATTTATAAAGAAGAAGAAGAGCTCCTTTGATAAATTACCTTTAGGCCAAGACACTTCATGAATATGCAAAGTAACATTAGAAAACGTTACAAATATGTACATGTCATGACAGGAATGGTGTGAAGCTGCAGAAATAAAGATTATGTTTTGTTAATCTGAAATGCGTAAGAAAATATACAGTCTCGTTTTGATTTTAAGATGAAAATTAGTTGTGGAATACTGTTCATTTCTCCTGAATACAAGACCAGAGATACAGAGATGTTGAATACTGGGAAGGAAGAGGAAGAGAGGGAGGGAAGAAAAAAAAGGAACAGTAGCTTCTGACCTGTGGCGTTGCCCACAGTGAATATTTCACTTCCAGTTCTCATTTTTGACAAGTGAATCTGTCAGTGGTGAAGACAGATTCCGACATTTTAATCTTTAAACAGAAGAAACTGCCTGACTTGGTTTCAGCAGATATTGGTAGCGCAGAGCAAAGCAAAAACAAGCAGGACGCTTGCAGGAAGCTCTACAATCAGACAAGAAGGTTAAAAAGATAGAAGAGGCGCAGCTCTGCTGCTGCTGCTGCTGTAATAATCTAAAGTTCCAGCAGGCACCTCTACCTGAAGGTTCGGAGCACGGCAACGTAGCAATATCAGCAGAAAGTAAAGGTTCATTTCCTGACACAAATTGAACCCTCGAAGGAAGACCGGTAAAAACCACTTGCCATGAGGATGCTCCAGAAGATTGCTTCTATCTGTTATCACTAAACATTTACATGAATTACCAGACGCTTGTACGGTGTTACCCGAGAGGTGTTACTCGCCTGGGCCACAGTTTTCGTTTGACATGCAAGACTGCCAGGTTACCATGTGTGGTCTTATCTAGGACCTGATGGAATTAGGTTACTGAGCATATGCTACAGATTTCCATGGCAACAAGAGCAGGGAAATCTGGAATCATGTCAGTTGCAGTGCCAACAGACTATTTTTTTCCTTTGCACTGTACAACTGCTCTGTTTTCCAAAGAAAGCCACTCTGCGAGACAAAGCATGCACGCCACATTTACTCTGGAGGCTTGGAGCACCGTCCTGATGCTACCCTGTCTTCATCAGCGAGGCAATAGCACAGGAGAACATGCTGAAATAAGATCGACATAAACACAGCCAGCGACAACGCTTGAGCCCAAGTGCACCAGTTTTAATCCAATTAAAGGGGGGAGAGCAAGTGAAATGGAGCTGCGATAAACAGCATCATCCATCATGCTGGGGCAGTAGAGACGCAGGGATCGACTCTGGAGTGGGCACACACTGACTTTAAGGCCCCCAGAAACCCCCAAGGCCATGTGCAAAGCCCCACAACAGCACTTGAAATGTAATGAAGCACTGTGGCATTGTTTAGTGTTCTTCATTATATTATGAGCTGCACTAATACTTTTAATTAAAGCTGAGACAGGACTGAAGACTGAGCTTTTAACGCTGGAGTTCACAGCTGCATTTCTATGATGAATAAATCACTTTTTACTATGGATAAACTTTCACAGACAAGGTACTAATTTTGGGGTACACAGACACTTCCCAAAATGCTATGACTGAAACTATTCAAACGACTAACTGACTAACAGAGCCTGTTAAAAATAAATAAATAAATAAATAAAAAATGACAGAACATATTCGTAGGACAATTTATTAGAAAAGAAACTGGATGGGAGCAGCTGAAAATAAGCTGGGCACGTAGCATTCTGTTGTTTCTATATTTCATGCTCTGTCACAGCTCAGCAAAGCTTGCCTAACATCGTTAGGCTCACCCACAGCAGTGTGTATATGTGCATAAGAGCGTGAATGAATGTGCGTGCATGAGAGGGGTGGAGTGAAGGGGTAGAAGAAGGTGTTTCAAGTGCTACTACACAGTGTCTCTAAAGCATCTAATGTCAGTATATGTATGCGTACATGTCCCTGTGTGCCTCCCAGC
>JBAMYA010000011.1:4079473-4094907 GCA_037176975.1 Arrhamphus sclerolepis
CACAGGGCACAAATAGACAGCAATGTAAACAGTATCTATGCTGTGATGTGCTTGGATGAAACGGGGTGCAGCCTTATTTGAGATGGAGGCTCGTTGCTGCTGAGATGCAAAAACACAGCAGAACACTTTTGTTTTGTTTTTTAATCTTTGGTGGAACAAGCATTGGAAGCCAATACAGCAATAACTGTTAAATGTAGAGCAAGTGTAAGGAAAACACTGACAGCAGTCGGCAAGAATCAAGAAAGATGAAAGCCCAACTGGAGACTGATGCTGAATAAATAATGACATCCACTGTGGAGAAATGTGATCGGGCTGTCTAAAAAATCAATAACTAACAACCAGACCATGATGCCCCGAGTGACTCAGCATCAACTTCAATACACTTCGGGCAGTCGATATCAACTGTCTGTTCTCGTTCCTGGAGACATGACCCAAGAAGATGAGAGAAAACAGGAAACACTTCTCAACAGTCCTCCATGAGGGTGGTGGAGAAGATCATCAATTGGATGAAAGTCAGTCAAATATGCTTGTGGATCTGCACATTCACAGCTTCTTAAAAACCACAGCCTTTCAATGAGATGACTGCGAGTGGAAAGATAGATTATTGCCACACAGTATTCTTCTTTTTATAATTCAGTAAATACGGAGAAAAATCATTCAGTATAAATTGGATATATTTCTCAGAAATATTTTGATGTACCAGGAAAAATAAAAAAAACAAAAACAATCACACAACTGCTGTGTTTGCTATTCAGAAACTACAACAGAAAGTCCAACTAATGAGCTTCGAGCAGCAGAAGGAGGTTGTCTACTTGTTAACAAATGGTCAACTAAAAATAGTAAACAGTACAGGTGTATATACAAGTACACCAACATCTTTATTTAGACAATGCAGCCACTTTAAATTCAAGAGTTTGCACTATTAATATCCTCAAACAAAACTTGGGTTTAACACACAAAGCTCCCACAAAAAAAGCAAAAACAAAACAAAAAACAACAAACAAACAAAAAAAACATGAAAGCAAAACCCATGGGTCTTTCCTTTTTTTTGTCTTTTTCCTAAATTGGGCTCTTTAAGGTCAGGTCAATAAATCCATCCAGCCAATCCACTCAGAACCGTCTAAATGATAGCACATACTGTACAGCTGAGCTATGAGGACGTGGGATTTTGCTTTTCAAATCCGGCTTAGTCCAGATTTTGGGTGCATCATGGGCGAACATCAAAATGCAGGCTTTGATTAGATAAGCTCTGATGAATCAGTGGATATGATCCATGGTGGGAAGTTAAAAAATCCCAATCTCAGTAACCACTTCTAAGAAACTGAATGAGTATGTTTTATAAAATGAAAAGCACAAATAATAGTATCACCTCATATTAATATGAATAAATTCATATTAAAATAATGTCAGTGTCTACATTATGACAACAGGCGAATACAGTCAAGGCCTGGGATGTATTGTCACCTGGCTAGTCAGACAGTACCAGCTCTTACCTGCGCTCTCGATGAGGCAGTGGGTGCTGCTGCTGTCGTGTGATGAAGGTGGTGCCCCACACGGGACTGCTGTGACTGTTCCTGAGCCAGCCCACAGGAGGTGAGGACGGATAGGAGGTGCTGCTGAAGCCATGGTCCGACTCAGTCTCCGCAGCAAGAGACGAGGCCGAGCTCCCCATCACAACTAAGATCAGAAATTAGTCTCTGAATGCTTTCTGATATGGTGATCTGTTCGCTTAGCTTTTTTTTTCCCCTCTTAAAACGCAAAAGATGACAATGGACTCACTGTTGTATCAAGCGAGAGATACTGAGATACTCAAAAGTAACAAGAACTTCCTTGTTTGCTCGAGTAAAAAAACAAATCAAAATAAAGGACGAGCAATAAAGGGCATCAAAAGGTGAGAGTGATTTGAAGATCGACAGATATCCAGATTACAGTGCATACCCCAAAGTCCGTTCAAACGATAACTTGCATCATACACCGCAGCAGTTAGTTCCAGAAAAGAGAACTGGCTGTTTTTCTAAATCAGAGGCCTCTAATTCCTTCTTTTGTACACTCTAATCTTGTAACACTCTGTACCAAGTCCTCCACAATGCCACTCATAATTCCTTGCATGCTCCTTCTGTCACATCTCGCCAGCTTGTGCAGTCTCATGCTTGACTCTTCTTTGTTTTGCACACACTTGGAAGACAGGCAAAGAGAGGAAGGACTGAGTCCATGCCTGCGTTTGCTGTGATTCAGAATTATAGCAGCCAAAATGTGCACCTCCCCATCATCCTTGACATCATATAAGGTCAGGGGTCCAAAAAGACAGCTGATAGTCATTAATGGTGGTGCAGATGTTGTTGGAAGAAAAGTCTCACAAAAGAGATCCACAGAGTTACTTTACAACATGAGCACTGGGGAGTCTTAATGCATTGCGTTACATGGGAGGGGTTTTGGCAAAACTACAAGTATGCAAATATCCAAGGCTCCTCTTTCAGACATTCAGTCTGACTAACAGCTGTTGAGAAGGTTTACAGTAAAAAGCTTCAGCTGCGTTTCTCCCACAGGATAAGACATGGATGAAGAACGGCCACGTCAGATTAGATGAATCTTGGTATTTACAAAATTTAGGATTTCCACAAGATAATTAAAAATTTCCATGGATTACCTCTAAGAAAAAGACAAAATCGGTTCCAATGCAGTTTAACAACTGTATGGGCACAAATGTTTAAAACTCTGTTCCAGTTTCTTCCAGAACTATCCAAGGAAGGACCAAAGATGAATGCTCGGTGTCATGCTGTGATGCTCTGCCAACAAGGAGTGGGTACGACCCCGGATTCTGCTGTCTGAAAGCTGCAGCTTAATTTCTGTCTGATCCCACCACAGTGGCCAGCCAGTCTACTTTATCAACTTGGGCTTGGATTTATGTTGACTTGCCAGAATGTCATAACAAGTCTCTACAGATGAAGCATCAGAAGAAAACAATGTCATTACAGGGAAGCTGCCATGCAGCAGAGACTTACATTAGCACGTATTTCGATCTAGACTTTGAAAAGAAAAAAAAAAGTCTGAAGCAAAAATGCTGTGGGGTTTTGCTTTAGCTCTGATACACATCAAGTATGAGCTGATCATGAAAGCAGCATTGCATATGCTTAAATCCGCAGTTTAACGTTCCATATTCGGTACAAGCCACGTGATATATGATCAACGATAACATGCAGGACCAGAGGATTTCAACTGAGCCAATTGGTTAACAGCACTGCAACGTATCGGTTCTTTGAAAGGGTGATATGCGTCCGTGGTCCAAATGCCAAGGGAGGGTATTGTACATGACGCGACGTGCAGACTTGGACACAAGCAGAGGTTTCATATGAAGACGCATCCAAGAATCTCGTCTTCCACCGGGTCCGTTCCTGTCTGTCTTCATCTCATATTTCCTGCACTGAGCCGTGTTGTCTCACACCATGAGACATCGCTCCGGTCCCGTTGTCGCCTTGGATCTGAGACAGCTCATAGTATGAAAAAAAACAAACAAAAACAAAATAAAAATCTTCCATCCACAGCGGCTGTAGGCTACATCTCGGTCAGCTAATAGTCCCCTTATACGCTCTTAGCCACCCTGTCTGTCGTTATGCATTTTTCCATCTTTTAATTCTCCCTCGCTGATATCCTGAGCGCAGTGGACGAGGATGCAATCTCCTCCAGCGGATTACTGGAGTGTCAGCAGAGCGCAGGCGCACTGGCCTGGCAAGCAGAGGAAAGCTGCGTTCAAGAGATTTAAATAAAGCTCACCAGAGCCCGAGCTGTAGACGTCTCACTTATTTATGTGAATGGGATCCCAGAGTGATGGCTAATGGTGTAAGTTAGATACAGCATGCTCAGGATAGAGACTGTTTGTTTATAGAAAAAACACATACCAAGCAATAAATAACAATACACATAGTGCCACTGTCCAACCTCAATTTTCTGTCCTTTACATCAAGACAGACAGCTAACCCACTTTTGCCTGCCAGGGGAGGCAGACCAGTGAAGGGTTAAACAGAAGACAGTGGTGACTGCTACACTTATCATTGCTCAACTGTCTCTGCACATTACTGAAATAAGCCGTCAAACTTTCCCTGTCCTGTCCTCTCCTCCACTTCCACACCCTCCTCCCAGCTGCAGTGTTCACCAGAAAAATAATAGTGCATAATGCACTCACATATCTAGATGATGAGAAGTATCTAACCACATGCATTTCTACGCATTTTTTCTAGCCTTGAAGGCAGTGAGTCAGCCTTTAACCGTGACTAATCTGACGCAGTTCATGCAGACTTACAGAGCAAGCAGTCATTTGTGTGGACTTGTGCCTTACCAGGTGCTCCACGAGCGTGATCAATTCACAGCTCCAAGCATGACTCATTCTTGAATGTGTAAAGGTTGAAACTGGTTTGTCTAGTAAATAACTTCCTCTTGCAATTCCTAAAAACATTAGAGCCTATAAAGCATTGTGCTAGTTGTTTTGTTGCATTAAGATCCACCTCGATACCAGTGTGTAAGACTGGAGCTATCCATATGTCATACTGAAAGGTGGAAAAACAAATAACTTATTGTCCTAAATAGATCCAGGTTACATAACAACGTCTAGGTGCCTTCTATTTAAAGTGCTTTTACATTAAAGCATGCTCACACAATTAAAAAAATTCAGAATTGACTTCAAAAGGAAGGCAAACAAAAAAACAAAGCAAAATAAAAAACAGAGTACAGGGAGGGGGAAAAAAGGAAAAGAAAAAGACGTGGGACTGTGACCCTTTGTTGGGGTGCACCTGTCCAAGTACCACCTGTCCCGCTTCAACTCAGTACCGAGGGAAACAGCAGCTGACACCAACAGTGCCAAAAGGGGAGATTGGATTTCATTTCTATTCTCCAGAGACACATTGAAGGAAAAAAGGGGAGGCAAGGATGTGAGCTGATTTCATAGTGAATGGAGGCTGTTCTTTTTCCACCTCTGGCCCAAACCCCTCTTTTCCCCCCATCCAAAGTGGACATGAACAAACGTTTGACACAAATGAAATAGACTGCCCTCTACGTGCTCACTCCCAAAAGGAATATGTATTTTTATTTAAAAACAAACAAACAATATAAAAAAACAAAACAAAAACAAAACTGCTGATGATTCTGCTGCCAAACTTCAGCTGGTAAAGCTATGCTCAGGAGTCAAGTAACCTATGAACTATCAGGTGTCCATGAGCTAATCAGTAAGTCTTTACAATGTCTCGATGTAGGTTTATAACTCGATCTTGACATGTAACCCCACAGACCCCCGAAAAGACACAAAGGATATTAATTGTAAAACATTTTGATTCTGCTCTGTGCACTGAGGAGGGATCCAGGTAACTCCACAAACCTATAAGGACCTAAACAACTATTTGTGTATAAACTGTAAGCCTGTGAGCCCTGCCACTATGACAAACAGTAGCTACACTGTAGTCGCTTGAAAAATCAACAGTACCGTTGACACGAGGACGCCGGGGAACCTCATAAACAAAAGCAGTCTTTCTCAGTCGCTGTCCAATAGCCGCACACTTAGTCAAGTACACTCGCAAATTGGCTATTCTTACCTCAAGTCGGGCGGAGGGGAATTATTCTTGCTTTTCAGTCGTCCCTGCGTTAACTTTTCCCAGCCATAGAAACGTCAAGTTCCTCCCCGGGTTGTACCTTTATCACCCCCCAACCTTTCCGGGCTCGAGCTGCTTGCTCTCCGCTACCACCGCATGCTCGAAACGTTTGTGACAAACATGCAGATGTGTAGTTTATTTCCACTCTGTCAGGTATCACCGACACTGATGTGACCGCGTCGGTTTACCTAAACAGCCCAGGAAGGAAGGGGAATCTCTACGGAGCAAATAGAAAGTGTACGTACGTAAAAATCGCACACTAAAATCTTCATGCTGCGGAAGAGGGGAGACCGCTAGCTCGTTTACGTAAAAGATGTTGTAGAATTCTAAGATAGTAAACTCATTTTCCCACAGTTCAAAGCGGCATCTCAACAAGGATATCCGGATAAGACCGTCGTTCCCATGGAAAAAACAAAATAAATAAATAAACGTTATAGTTGCGATTATTTACAATTTGTATTAGCTTTATAAACTGCATATAGATTAATGAGTGTTGTTTCGTCCGTTATTGAATTGTATTAGTTTATACGGTAAAATACCATTTTTATTGCTATTTTCAAATCTAAATGTACGAATATTACGGTATGTTATTTTTACGACATGCCGCTGCCAAATAACAGCTCTCTAGTGTCATCTAGTGGTACTAAAAGTGAACCAACTGGGGACCCATCTTTTGCTTATTTATTTATTTTAGTATTAGCAGTATTTTTCCTTCCTTTCTTTAAGTGGCGGAGAGAAGACCTCAATTGCGATGAAAGAGGGGTGTGTGTGAATGTGTATGTGTGTGTGCGTGTGTGTTTGACCATTTGACCAACCTTGGGTGTTGAGTGGGGTCTCCACTCACATCAGTGATGAGCCTGCTTCATCTTCTTAAATGCTTTCGCAAACTTTGAACAATTTTGTTTGAGGGAAATTTCAGGAATTGGATCATTGCACTTTAATCACATCTAAATCATTATTTTAAATGCACCCCAACATCAAAATATCAATAACACAGGGTGTGTATGTATGTATATCTATGTGTGCATATATCCATCCATCCATCCATCCATCCATCCATCCATCCATCCATCCATCTATCTATCTTCTCCCGCTTATCCGGGGTCAGTTGTGGGGGCAGCAGCCTGAGCAGGAAGCCCAGACCTCCCTCTCCGTGGCCACTTCTTTCAGCTCCACTGGGGGGATCCCAAGGTGTTCCCAGGCCAACCAAGAGGCACAGTCCCTCCAGCGTGTCCTAGGTCTTCCCCGGGGTCTCCTCCCAGTGGGATGTGCCCGGAACACCTCCCCAGGGAGGCGTCCAGGAGGCATCCTGACCAGATGCCTGAGCCACCTCATCTGGCTCCTCTTGATGTGGAAAAGAAGTGGTTCTACCCTGAGCCCTTCCTGGACGACCGGGCTTCTGACCCTATCCCTACCCATCCACCCTGCAGAGGAAACTCACCTCTGGAGAGGACACTCCACCCTTATCCGGCTGAGGACCATGGTCTCAGATTTGGAGGTGCTGATTCTTATCCCAGCTGCTTCATTTTCGGCTGCAAATTGCTCCAGTGAGAGTTGGTGGTCCCAGCCAACAGAACTGCATCATCTGCAAAAAGAAGAGAGCTGATCCTGAGGTCACCAAGCTGGATCCGCTCAACACCTTGGCTGCACCTAGATATTCTGTCCATAAAAGTTATGAACAGAATCGGTGACAAAGGACAGCCTTGGCAGAGTCCAGCTCTCACCGGAAATGAATCCAACTTACTGCTGGCAATGCGGACCAAGCCCTGTACAAGGGAGTTCACCCCCGACAGGAGCCCCCAGGGAACACGGTCAAATGCCTTTTCCAGATCCACTAAACACATGTAGACTGGTTGGGCGAACTCCCATGCCCCCTCCAAGACTTCAAAGAGGGTGGAGAGCTAGTCCGCAACCGGGACGAAAACTGAACTGCTCCTCAATCCCAAATTTGACGATCCAACGGACCTTCCTCTCCAGGACCCCTGAATGGACTGTCCCATGGAGGCTGATCAGTGTGATCCCCCCTATAGTTGGAACACAAGCCTCTGGAACCCATTTTTAAAGAGGGGGACCACCACCCCAGTCTGCCAGTCCAGGGGCACTGTCCCTAACGTCCATGCTATGCTGCAGAGGCGTGTCAACCAAGACAGCCCCACATCATCCAAAGCCTTGAGCAACTCTGGAAGGATCTCAACCACCCCGGGTGCCCTGCCACCATGCAGCTTCTTAACTACCTGCAGAGCCCACCCCTGAGTCCCCAGACTCTGCGTCCTCATTGGATGTGTCAGTGGGATTGAAGAGGTTTTCAAAGCATTCCATGACCTCCCAAGTCAAGGTCAGCTCCCCACCCCTGCTGTACACAGTGTTGATAGACCAGAATCTGTTCAGAGCCGTTTGGAAGTTATTCTCCATGGAGTCCTATCGGACCTTTTTGGCCTGTGGGACTCCAGAGACAGCTGACAGATATCGGCAGGCCAAGTTTAGTGCAGCTTCAGCAGTTGCTGAGTCAAAAACTCAAGCATGGGAGGAGTTCGGAGAGGCCTTCTTCAGCTTGATGGCATCCCTACCTTATGGCCACAGCTCCAGTCAGCGGCCTTGACAACAGAGGCAAGGAACAGAGCCCATTCAGGCTCAATGTTCTCCGCCTCCCTCAGGACATGGTCAAAGCTCTGGAGATGGGAGTAAAAGCTCCTTCTGACAGACCTTCCCAGCAGACCTTCATAGAACGTTTAGACCTCCCAACTCTGACCAGCATCCTCCCCCACCATCTGAGCCAACTCACCACCAGGTGGTGATAAGTTTACAGCTCCGCCCCTCTCTTCACCCAAGTGTCCGAGACTTGCAGCGGCAAATCCGAGGACACGACTACAAAGTCAGTCATCGAACTGCGGCCTAGAGTGTCCTGGTGCCAAGTGCTCATGTGGACACACTCATGCCTGAACATGGCGTTCGTTACAGACAATCACTGACGAGCACAGAAGTCCAACAACCAAACAACACACTAGATCAGGAGGTTCGTTCCTCCCAGTCACGCCGCTCTAGGTCCCGCTGTTGTTGCCCACATGAGGATTGAAGTCATTGATTGAAGTGAATCATAAACTGGAGCTTTCACCGGCGACAGGAAATGACGTGTCTGAAACCTGAGTAGCGTAGCTTTGTGCTGATATACCGTACATTACGATGTTTTTGTCAGCATTTTTAATGCTTGTTTGTAAGTATTTACTTGCTTTTTTCCATATAGTTATTGAAAATATTATTTCTTTAGCTTTTGTTATATTGTTCTATTTATTTTTTGTTGTTGTCTTTATTTATAACTTTAGCACATTCCTAAATTGTTAATGTTGCCTTTTACACAGTTGTTATTTGTGGAATAGTAAAATAAATGTGTATACATATATATATATATATATATGTATGTGTGTGTGTGTGTGTATATGAATGAATGCATGCAGTAGGCTTAGTCATTTATTATGTGGAACCAGGTAACCTTTCTCTATTTACATGCTTCTTTTTCCTTTTTTATTCTGATGTGTTTGAAGTGCAGTTATTTGAACTGCTGTGGTGTTTTTGGATCATTCCTGTTCCTGCCCAACAACATTCCCGTAGAAAACTATTAGTCACACTTTGGCACCTGACATACGCAAGCACAGATTACATTAAAGGGAGAGGCTTTTGATATGCTTCATAGTTTGAAACTTGCGTAGTAAAACACTTTACACTCATTTGGACCTGGAATTTTCTACAGCAGAAAACAATCCAGTAGCACTTCTGTGAAAAACAATACGTTTATTTACGAAACGATATTTCTATGTTAGTCGTAGGTATATGTCCTCGCTCTGCTGCAGATTCATTTCATTATTTCGTGCTGCACTCGCAGCCTCTGTGTTGGGCAGCTTTCCTTTTCGCAACCTGCCATTTCTGACAGTACTCTGGGAATTGATGGAGTTGTGCCACAGTGTCAGATTTATATTAATAGAAGCAGCTTGAAAAGCTTTACCTTTCTGCTGCCGCTGTCCAATTATCCCTTTTCCTACCGGGCTGTAAGGACCTCGTGTCACAGATAAACCCTCAGGTGCAGGATGACAGTTTGGCGGAAATGAAAGAAAGAGTACAATCTTTCTACATTGTCATTTATTTGTTTTTGTTTTAGCCATTTGTCGTGGCATTGCTCCTCACCATCCCATTTATTTGTGTGTGTCTTTTCTTGTTTTGTCTCATGTCCATCATATTTTCAGTAATCTAATTTCTGATGTGACTTGAATGCTCCTCCTTAACTTACCATGAGGTGTCATATTTTTCGTTTTTAGATTTCCATCCAGAGCTCATTTCAGCTCAGGTTATTTGTTTTGTTTTTGCCTTGTTTATTCGATTCCAGACACTTTACAGAGAAAGCAAAAGTTCATCCTTCAATTTTCTATATGCACTTTATCCTCTTTGGGATCTTTATCCAGCCATCATCAGGCAGGAGGCGAGGTTACCTCGGACAGGTCATTAGACATCAGCTGGTTCCTTGAAGGGCTAATAAATAGTAACCCAAGGAATACAACAGACTGCATGAAATCTTCCCTTTTTTCCAGTCCCCCTGTCCTCCTGTCCTCGGCATGTGCAGGCAACGAGGGATAAGAAGCAGAACCAGACTGAACGGGTTTCAGCTGGGCAGGGGGTTGGAGAACAGGACTGAAACACGAGCAAAGACAAAACCCTGAGACCAGGGATGCTTTCCATGGGACGGAAGAAAAAAGAGAAACACAAAGATAGTGGCAGCAGCGATGGCGTATACGTGCCATCACGCCAGTAAACAATGGGAGGCTCCCAGCAGTCTTGGCCTGTAGCAGCATAACGAAACAAATGGCTCACTATAAACTTTATCAAAAAGGAAAGTTTTGGGCATAATGTTGACGTTAGAGGGGGTGTCTGCGTCCCAAACACAAACGGGGAGCTGGTTCCACTAGAGAGGAGCCTGACAGCTAAAGGCTCTGTTTCCTTTTCTATTTTTAGGCAGCTCTAGGAAGAACCAGTAAGCCTTCTGTCTGAAAGTGCTCTGCTGGGAAATTATGAAACTATGAGGTCTTAAAGGTACCATAGTGCTTTGCCCTTAAAGGCTTTTATATTTGTGGAGAAGAATTTTAAATTCTAACCCAACGTAGTAATATAGAAACTGCAGTATAGCAAACGTGAAGTAGCAGATGCGTGGATTACTTTTCCCACTTTACTCTGCGATGAGATGTTCCTAAATTTGGCAATATCATATGCCGGGTTCACACTGTACAATTTTTACAGTCTAAGATTAATTCAAGTTCCACTGTACGATGTGACATTAGTAAATAATTAATTTCCAGTGTTACACGGCGTGATTGAACGTGTGATGAATCGTGGCTCTGACAGAAATAAACCTGAGTGTATTTCAGCATCACAAACCAACATCATTGGTCAGGAGCAGGTTGCTGCTAGTGTATTGATGACTCTGAAGTTAGTGTTGTAGGGGTTTGCGTGTGCTTTGTAAAGAAAAGTGTCTTTCTTAGTGTGTCAATCAGTCCACCCAGAGTAACTAAATAACCAGGCACTTCCTGAACTTATATTTTACTTTTGCTTTAACTAACTTACAGGTTGGCCCGAATATCATCTGCATCACAGTGGAAACGTATGTTGTGCTGCCTAACACTGTCAGTGGAAGCATTTATAAAGTGAAAAAGAAATTGTGACTAATGACTAATGCCATCATTTACATGAACAAATGACGCTGTCACACATATATGACTTAAAACAGCCTAATGCACAAAAATCATGAGTATTGTAGTTTTAGTTTACTTTCTTTAAAATAATGAAAGTAACAGAATTCAAACTTATAAAAGACAGTGAAGGGTGCAACTGAAAATGGTTTTATTTTCTGCATCTTCTGCTCACATAGCTCCACAGTAAATGCACTTGTTGGCTGCTCTGTATTCATTTTATGCAGTACACGAATCCCTTCTCAATTCACTTACCTTCTACTCTGACAGCTGTTGCGTAGAGGTTGTTAAAAAGTTGTCTGCATCTGACAAGATATGCAAACTGAATGGTGATTCTGGGGAACTCGAGCAGCACTACGTCAAGAAAAGACAGCATTTTGCAATACAGTAGAAGTCGATCCATGGGCTCACAAACATTAAAAACATCATGCTAGAAAAGAAGAAAATACTGCATTGTTAAATTAAACATCTGTGAAGGCATTAAATCACATTTTTATCAGAAGGTTTTTGAGCAACATGATGTTAATCCCCGTTTGCCCAGATATAACTCTAGATGATGAGTCACAGCGGTTCGCTGACCTGTTTGCTTTGTATCACTTTTTGACTCCTTGCATAAATCCCAATTCCCCGTGTGTTTATCCAGAGGCAGAGGACGGTTTACAGACTGACGCTTGTGAAGGCCTGGAATGTGGAGGAGATGCAGGCCTACTCGGAGCTCATTGCTTTGGGACAACCCGACTTCATTGAGGTCAAGGTAGGACTCAGAACGCTCCTATAGTTTCTTTTTATGATGTAGTAAACACTTTAGTTGAAGGAGTTTCCATTATAGTAGTATTTAATAACTATCTGCATGCATTTTCTTAAATAGTTTATAGGCTTGTCATTGCTTTGATAGTTATAACTCATCAACAGCTATTTATTTACCTTGTTGTGACTTATTGTCATGGCAGTAAAAACGTATAGTATTGCTTTTGAGAAACAAGCAAGCAAGTTACATGCTAAATTAAATTAAAACATTTGTACAGGATTAGAAAGTCCAACTGTGTATTTTATGAGCTTTTGTGTTCATCTTTTTGTGGAACATCACAAACTAAAAGACAAATACAGGTTTCCGATCAGGATCAGCTGGCCGGCTGGTTTGAGGCCATCAGTGGCCGTAAAGCCTGGGATATACTTGCTTTTTTACTACGCATTCCCCTCCATTTTACGCACACAACCAGCTGTGTTACGAACATTTCTTGCTGCCATATTGCTCGAGCAGAACGAGTGATACCAGAGGTCTCCACTTGGGGGCAGAATGCAGAGTCAAAAATACAACCGTATACAAGAAGAAAGACAGAGAGAGATCTTATGTTTGACCATAAAATCAGTGTCGTCAGGATAGGAGTTTGTTTGTCTGGTTTTACTGATGTAGTATTTTTATTTTTCGGACATACTTCGCAAAGTTTGATGACTTGTTGCATCACCACACACAGATAAAGGCCGTAACTGCAGAAGAGCTTTGTCACCTGTGGTCAGCTGTTGCACTGACCTACACTAGCGCCTGTAGCATTCAAGTGGATATTGCATCTCACGTACATCTCACATATTTTCTGGAGGACGTGCACGACCGACGAGCCCAATGAATTCAGGATATGTGTCAGCTATAATGGATTGGCGCACATCTTGTAAGCACCAAGTATATCGCAGGGTCTGATGATCTGCTGCTCTCAAACCAATCCTGAGCAGTTAATTTGTGTTGTCAAAAAAGAATAATTCATGCTTTACTTAAAAATCTATATAAATTAAGCAAAATTGTCTCAAAAGGCCACAACAAACTAGAATGTCATATCTACCTATTTTATGTACAATATATACATCAGTATGAATTATGCTAATTAGTGAGTTATGACTTCATACCGCACATGATGCAAGAGACACTTAAAAATTAGAAAATGATATGCCTATAATAAAATCTCATTTCTATGCTGCTACAGAACTATGCAATGCAACGTTACAATTTTAATTCTAACTTTAGAAACAATGAAATTTGACTTTTTGAAGTCAGAAATTCCAGCTCCCAACAATTTTAATACTCTCCAATATGGCATCATATGTGATGAAGAGGTGCGGGTGAAGATGCAGAGAGGTGTTGAGCAGAGAAAACCATAGAAACTCTTTCTGTTGACTCTGAGACAATATAAAGTATTAACTCTTAACCTTCAAGGCCATTCACAACCTCGCTTCACCACATCTCTCTGATCTCCTTCATGTCACCATAGCGACCTGCTCCCTCAGGTCTTCTTCCTCTCTTCACCTCACTGTTCCCTTTGTCCGCCTCAGTACTACGGGGGGCAGAACATTCAGCCACTCTGCTCCTCGACGATGGGATTCACTCCCACCAAACCTCTGCAACATCAACTCTCTTCCACAGTTCAAATCAAAACTAAAAACTCATCTGTTCATGCTGTCCTGCTCTTGATAGGTGGAAAGCCTGCACCGATGTTTATACAGGTTATGTTCATCCTTCGTCCATGCATTATTGTATTGAAATTGTCAGTTCTTATTTCATTTTATGGTAATTTTTCTACTGATTTTATCTGTAAGTTGACCTTTAGTGTCAGAAATGCGCCCTTAATAAAATATTATTATTATTAGTATCATTATTATTATTGCTATTAAGAGGAGAGCGAGCAGCTCTGTTGAGGGAAGAAAAACAGTGTTGAAGCAGCATTAAGCGCACATCTTATTTTCTCAGGTAGACTTTGGTCAAGAACAATCTGTCTATGTCACTTTATTTGTTGTTTTGAATTCATTGTTACTTTTTTCTGTTTCCTCTTTTCCATGCTGCCCACTGAGTCACGATTGTCACATTTAAACTGTAAGCCAGACAGGCAGCAGATACTGTGTGTTGAATGATGAATAACATTTTAAATTTCTCTGGTGCCAAAACAATCCTCGATGCAACCGTATATTTTACTGAAGGGGTACGCTGGGCACCACATTGACCTTATACTGGTCATTTGACAGGCACGTTATTAATAGTGTGGGAGCTGGCACTTGGTGGCAGCCTGAACAGTGGTTGTCATAGTGACAAATGCGCCTGAGTCTGAGTTCATTATTCAGTGCATCACATCACACAAAGTATGGTCCCAGTGGAATAGGCAGCAGAACTGTCTCTTGGATATTTTTTGTCTGTAAATGGCAAAACCTTCTTTGTCAAAGTTTAAGAACACTTAATCCAATAGATTATTCTTTAGAGACACTTTGTATCTTCTACTGTGTCCAATTCTTTAAAAAGTCCCAATTAAAATGCACAAAGAATGGATGAAAGGTTTGTGAGCGGCACAAAGTTGGTCTGCGTGGAGTATCTATTCTCCACGCAGACCTCCATACGGTAATATCTCCTCACACCCTCTCATCCATAATCCATAGCACATCTCATATCTCGGCTACTTGACAACAGAGCTCCAGCACTGACCGTCTCCACTGGGATCCGTTTGCTCGCAGCTATTGGTGCTATTGCTTTCTTTAACCTTCTTTTATCCGACCGGGCTTTGCTGAGTTGAATGTCCTTTTTACAGCAGCAGCAATCTGCTCCCAGTTACACTGAACTACTCAGCACAAGCAGTCTTATCTGTCAGACAGAAACACACTGCCCAAGATAAAGTAACACTGCTTCACAGTGCCAGAGAGCCGATGTACAGTCACAAAGACTTGCAAAGCACAGTTCCTGTTTCTGTTTTGTTGGACTTCTTGCCATTCTGTCGCCATCGCAATCCTTTGTCTCGTACATCATTGTTATGAAAGGCAGCTGCCAGTGGAGGCATTGAAATGGCTTTTACATCCATCTCAAACAGCTCTGATTTTACACATCAAATAAGACTTATTAATCCCGCTTGTGAGAAATTTAACTGTTACAACAGCAGCAGTAGATGAAAAAGCAGGATTTAAATATACAAAAATAGGCACAAATATGGTCATAAGATTCAATTCAATTCAATTCAATTCAATTATATAGCGCCTATTTACAACAAGTCATCTCTAGGCGCTTGAGAAACCCAGAGCTTGACCCCCGAGCACATGGCAA
>JBAMYA010000011.1:4095007-4107385 GCA_037176975.1 Arrhamphus sclerolepis
AAAACCCACAAAAAAGTTACTTTTTTCTCAACTTATGGTTATGATTAATGAATACTGGTCACATTTAGTAGTCATCTCATATTTGTGGGGACTATGTTATTGCTCTGAGAAAAGAATATCTTATGGTCAAAATGTAGAGTTGACATAATTTTATTCATAAAAATATATATATTAATAATTCAGGAGAAATAAATAAAAAAAACACTGTGTTTGCTTAAGCAGCTGTAATCTACTCTCTGTCTGCAGTGAACACATGCTACAGTTAATGAGGTCATCGTTCTAGATCAGACTCACTGATAAGCCTGTTTGCACCACTGATGTGAACTTTTTGTTGACAAAATGTACTAGGCAATAGGTCTGACATTGTTAAATTATCTCAAAATCAGAAGTGATAGCCTTAATTTAGTGGACGACTGGGTAATTGTTCATCATGTATCATCCTCTAACAGCTTAACTCAATGCATCTCTAAAAGGAGTTGTGTATATCCTCCACCTGTAGATGTTATTTAGTCAGTTTCAGACTGTTTATTCATTTGTTTATTTAGGTGGGTTTGCCTCTCTTACACACACACACATATATGTATATGTATTTGTGTGTTTGTGCGTGTATACCTGAGGGATTTCACATTTTCCTGCATTTCTCTTTTCCAAGCAAAAAGAGCCTTTAAAAATCATTTTTTGACACTCATCGTGTTGTGTAGTCACTGTTCTTTCTGCTTAGGCTACTTTGGCAGTCTTACAGTTTGGTACTATTTCACCGTAATGTCAGTGAGTGAACTATTGTTGTCATCACAATAATTTAACTTAAAATGGCAATATATAAAAATATGTGTAAAAAAATATTCTATATTTCACTTAACAGTGACCTTTGCATTACACTTCTGAACAGCATTGGTATTAAGTATGTGGCCTAAGTGTGAAATTTAGTTATGAAGGCCGAGTGAATGGTTAACTAAGTATCTCAAAACATTTTTAAACATGGTATTTAAGACTCTGCTTTTATTCATTTGTTTTGTGTGTATTTGTTCTTATCTTCTGACTCCTCCCACAAAACTGCTCAGCATAAGCACGAACCTAAGTGAAACACTAAAAGCTTTACCTCAGCTTTTTGTGCTTTGTTTATCTCGCTGAGGCTGAGATGGTAGTAATGCAAGTAATGCAATTTAAATTTCCTTAGGATAAAAATCCTTTGGCATGTGAAACCTGACTGAGTCAGGATTTTCTCTGTTAATGCCGGTGTCACCCAGGTTGTTTGAACTTGGCAAGTTCAGAGGATTAGGACTATTTCAGCCGGTTTGGGGGATGAAATAGCAGCGGGAAGTAAAAAGACATTAACGTCCAATTAAGATAATGGTCCTGTTTGAAATCAATCACCCCGAATAACGTCGACTACAGCGCGTCTGACTTGAGAAGAAACAATGTCATAAGAAGGCACACGGGAGTCCACTGTATTAGTGAGTCAAATCCCATTTTTTAAGACGTGTCAGTGATTTGCTGTGAAAACCCAGGAGACACAAACCTGTCATCGCTGTAATCACAGTGATTTAGCCTCCGTGTTGAATGAGGCGGAGCATCGCATCCTCAGACACAGAGAGAAGAATGAGTCTGGGCGGAGAAAGTTCGCCTTCTCTGGACGTTGTCTTCTCACATGTGGCTCGAAGTGCCTCCAGCACACAGGCAAATGCTGCAAACTGTGTAAAACAAAACTTCTAATCCCTAGCATACAAAAGTTTAGCAGCTACTTAGCGAAAACTAGACTCAGACCATCCTGGGAATACTTGTATGAAAAAAAAAAAAAATCAAATCTTCGCGAAGAAGGTAAGTAGTAAATCATTTTGCCCCTATTAGTCTCTTGTGCACTTGTTTTTCGATAGTAACATGTTTTCTTTGGTTATATATGGTACTTTGCTTTTTCTTGTTCGAACTTACTTCTCAGAAAACCACTGAAAGTTTGCTAGTCCACTTCAATCAACTTCTCTTGCCGGGTGTATTGTTTTCAAAGGCCAGTGTCGGTGCGTACACACTGTTGTCATGACAATGCTGGGGAAACAGCGCGAGGCACGTTGAGGGACACAAAAGGCACCAACAGTAGTATTCATTCTTGTTCTAACGCTTTACCTTTTTCTTTTTTATGGTGTCGGGGGCATTTTTTTTAAGCCTAATTTTCCTCTGCAAAAATATCAGAGAAAGACATGCTGCTATACTAGGCATCCTGTGTCAGTGGACTGAAGAGCACTTTGGGAGGTAAAAGGGTCACGAGGATATGTGAAAACTGTTGGACTAAGGTGTGTCCTGTGTTTACATCAGACGAATTGTGACCCTGCTAGTCAGGAAAGGGATGCTTTTAGTCGGCTCTTTGCTGCTCTGCGGCCAGCACACATGTGGAAATGACTGGCTTCCCCAATAGTGGAGAATGAGCAACACAATTGTCTGAAGGGAAAAGGAAAACGGTGTGTATGTGTGTGTGTATGAGCATGGGCAACAATAAAATGAGGAGCAAGAGGAAGAAAAAAAAAGTATGAGAGCTTGTGTGCATGTGTGTAGATGGTAGGAAGATGGGGTCAGGGTGACTTTAAAGGGTCAAGGACTCATGTCAGGGCAGCAGGGAGCTGTTTCATACTGTCACTGCAACAGATTTGTCACCACAAACATAGACACGCGGTTAATCAGGAGCTATTGGCATGAATGAAGCTAATGACAAGCAGGGAAAGCTCTCATCTGTGGTGACTCATCATGATGCTTGTTTACAGTCTTGTGCAAGGGAAGTTTTCACAACTCCGGGTGGTAAAACATGATAGTATTCTGGACCAATGCCACAGCTGCCATGAAGTGCAGCGCCAGCAAACTATCCAGACATCACTATCCATTACTGCAACTCATATGCACAAACCAATAGTAGCTACACCCTGAAATGTTTTAAAACAGACCGACATTTGTATGTTTTTTTAAAAAAAATCTTTTTCTAAAATCAGTTTTGCAAGATTAATGATGATGTCTCGTTTGGTTCATTGTCAGTACTGAACTTTATAATATCTAAAAGAGCAGTTAATCCCACATATAGTAGTGGAAAAGCATCAAGATACTTTTTGTACTATAATGCGCTTGACAGATGCAGCGAAGTACATGCAACTGAAGCTTTTTTTGAAAAGCTCTATATTACAGTTCACTATGTTAGAGGGCAGGACAGTTCCAGTTAAAATGGAAGCGAGATCACACTGTATTATGATAGTAACTACAAAATTGCTTCCGCTCACTTTAACCATAGAATGAAAGATAATGTATAGCTACATGTCCTTCCTAGTATCTGACAGCACACCCCTTGTGCTTGTGTGTTGGGGCATGCAGCCGCATCTCCACCCGCAGGGTCTGGAAGCACACCGACAAAGACACATAAAAACGTAGACACACACACACACACACACATTCACTCACTCGTGCATGGGGCAACATGAACAAGCCTACATCAAAGATACATCTGTTTCTTATGCATGTTTGATGGGACAGGCAGGCAGCGGCTGGCCACCGTTCCAAGTTACAGCACAGATTAGTATGCATGACTAGGTGGAGGGAAAGTGGTGAATGTGGTTGACTGGTGTGAAAAAAAAAGTACATTTGCTGCAGATATATGAAAAGACCTAGTAAACATGAGGAATGTGTGGAATTATTCCTTCCCTTCTGTTTTCAGGGTTTTTAAAATCCCAGTTAGATAACCCTTTGGCTTGAGAGTTGCACAAAAAAAACATAGTGTTTGGTAGTGAAAGATTGCGGCATTGGCCCTAATTATAAGATTAACAAAATGCAGCTTCTGATAACACGAAAAGAATTGGGATCTGGTAGAAGCTGGAAGCAGTAATTAAGCTCAGATACTCTTAAGGCAATTATACTTTCCTGTGTTCAGCAATAATCTGATTTATTCTTGACTTTTTTTTCCGTTTTTTATTGTTGTGCAGAGACTGCACAGCAATAAGATGTCTTCCACAGCATTTCCACAATGATACAACATGGATTTTTATTGTTGGACATTTATAGTCAATGTGCCACATCAGACATGCAAATATCTGAATCGAATTGTTCAGCATTATTACTGATCAATGACTTGATACAGTAAATAAGTTATTTATTACACTGTTCTGGGCAGTTGCTTTGAAAAAGCTTTTTTATTTACAGCTATATGAAACATCACTGTAAGCTGTTCTATAGTAATATAGAATAAAGGCTGTTTTTTAAAAAGATGAATGTCTCTGTTATAGATAGACTGATAGATCTTTGGTGCCAGCACGTTTTCCACATGGCCTCTGGGAAGATAACAGTCAGGGTGAATGTAAGGTAACTGCAGGAGCGTGTCAAGTAAGGTAGCTTGCATTTCCTGACCTTGTGGCACATGCTGACAGCGTGTGCTGTCTTTGCTTCGGCAGGATTTTTCCTCTATTTCTGGCTGGCTACTTATTATTTTTGACTGGAGCAGACCTTGGCACAGGGAGATACGCGCATCTTAAATTTACCTTAAGTTCACCTTCCAAACTTTTCAACACATTTCGATCGAAAGGAGTCACGTTGGTTCATCTTGACAGTGTATTTTCACCTGCCCAGATGTTCTCTTTAATTACAATGCTGGCTCGGGGCGAGTGTGGTGTTTCCACCTGTACGCAGTTTTTCCAGGTGCTGCAGCTCTGCATAACTGCCTCTCATTAACATGAGAGATGATAATTAGATTCACGGTGTGAGCCGTCATGGAAATGAGCTTTCATTTACATTTTCTGGTCATGAAAGTAAGCTTTTATGATACTTGTCTTTAATTTATTTTTAAAGCAAGATATTCCAGAGATGCTCAGATCAGCTGATTTGATGCTGACCTCTGTCGTAGACTTAACTGGATATCATTGAAATAATCAAAAAAAAAGATTGAAGGTATGTGAGGTTTGCACAGAACAACATAGCAGCATTTTCACTTTCTTCTTACTTCAAAGACAGTACCTACCAGAAAGAAAAGCAGGTATGAATAGATGGTTGTAGTTGAATTGAATTCTTTGTCAGGATGAAGTAACAAATCATAAAATCCTCACCACATTTTTTTTTTTCTTCTAAACGTCTTTGGTTTCTTTCCATGTTTACATGGAGAGACAGGATGTTGGATAGCAATTGTGAACATATACGAGAGAAACCAAGCCTAGCTCTGCTTCCATCATAAATCACACGGTGTGAAGACAACTTTGAAACTCAACACCTCAAGTTCTGAGAGCGTTCAGAGGCCCTCAGAAACAGAGGGAGGCTGGCGCACACAGGACAGAAAAAAGACTGCATTCTGAGTGATTGTATGTCTTCTGTGTTTGCAGACTCATCAGTGTGAAAGTGGTCATTTTAAAGATAAAGATGACTGAATCTCAGTACACCACATCACGTTCCTCTCTTTTATAGAGGCTTGCCGTTGTCTTCTGACAATTGCTGTCAGCATAACTCACTTGTAAATATTTACAGGTGAAGAAACAAGCAACGCTGTGCAAACTGAGGACCAACAACCCAAACCTGGGGAGCCACCGGAGCCCCAGGGTGCTGGAATGGAGCGACTCGTAGAGTAAGAGACCTTTATTATCCTTGTTTAACAGCTGGCTTGCACGGTTTCTTAACATGCTGTATTGTTTTTTACTAAATTAACTTCCTGTCTCTATTCTGGGGCTTCCTGGAACTATTGTTGCCCATGCTTCATGGCATTGAGACATTATAGTTGAATGCTGATTATGCAGCTCACTGAAGCTTTGGATACAATAAGCGTTTTTCTCGTATATGTATTTGACTTTGCTCCATCCCAGCTTTCAAAAAGCCATTTGGAGGGCAGGACATTGTCTGGATTTTCAGTGGTATTGTGAGCTGAGGACATTCAAGCTGAGCATGAGAACCTTGATGCTGTTTTCCATCTAGACAGATGGTTTGTGGTCCACAAGTGTTTGTGTGTTAGTGTGACCATTTAATGAGGTGCTTAAAGGTACACAACCCAGCATGTCAGGGAATTTTAGGATCTTGATATTTTCTAATTTTAGCAAAGCGGGTCTCATTATCCTGTGGGCAGAAGGCCGCTCTTTGATACGCTGAGGCAAGTGTACTGTAATACAGAAACAGAGAAAATCAAAATATAAATACAAAAATGGCCCAATAATAAAAAAAAGAAAATGCCAAAAAGAAAATTAGCAATAGTGTTTGCCGTATTTAATGTATTAAAATTTGATGGCCCTGTTAGTAGTCTATTTCCGTTAAATTTTCAGCTCTGTTCATTTTAACTTTTTTGTTAAGTTTATCATTCAATTTATACTTTAATATCATGTTTTAATCATTTCTTAAGTCTTGGGGTGAGGGGGCATGAAGCAGTTTTGACCTCAGTTTCCCCAAAATATTTTGCAGTTTAACTAAAAAAAGCAGAAAATGATGTTTGAGGGAGCTGTAGCCAGACTACTCAAAAGTAAAGTCATGTTGGGGGATGGGGAGCTGATTTATTTAACCATACATACCTCCAGTCCTCTTTTTGAGTGAACATTTCTTCTCAGCACTGTACCGTTGGCTTTTATTATAGTGTTCATGTTTGTTTGTATGTTTTTTTTTTTTATTTTAAATAATCTGAATTGCATGTTCTAACACAAGGTATCTTCCTTTGCGTGTGTCTCCCTTCCCCACCGTGGTGGTGCTGTGCAGCTGAGCAGAGACTGATAACAGCCACAGGAGTTGGATCTTCTCGGCTCCCTTGTATGCCTTCTTCCTCTCCTCTCAGCACATTTGCAGATAGCTAAATCAAAGTTGTGTTTCTGGGACGTTTTTACATAAAATAAATATTGGGCTTCTCCGTGTGCGATGCTTTTTCTCTGTGAATCACACACTCCGTGCCATTTCATTGTACAAATATTTCACCGGAGTGGATGCAGCATGTATAATTCATACCTGTGGCAATGCGTAAAGAGGGATTGGTGCCTACATGCTTTACCTCCTTCTCACTACACCCCGGCCTGTCATGTAAAACCATTGATTTCAAATGTGTCAGCTCCTCTCATGCCTCATGTTGACTGTGATCCATCAGTGATAGTTGAATCATACCTTCCGGTTTCTTTTTCTATGCTTTCTCTTAATGATTAGCTTACGTCACTGACCTGCTTCTGCAACTGTGCCAACCTCTCTGCTAGAGAGGGGTTCCTGACTTGCGCAACTTCAGTCTCCTCTGGTCGGTGACTCAGTCGTGAGTCATCCCCACAGGAAACGGGCCTGTATGAATGCTCTACCCGTGCATGTCCACGCACATATACCTGTGCTTGTGCTCATGATATGCACATGCATATATTTAACTCTCTTTGACAAGCTGACGTTTAAAAAAGAAAAAAAAGAATTTCTATGTGCATTTTTGTGCAAACCTAGAGATGATATACAATTGGTTTTCTACTTTATTGTTTGTCAGAGCATGTACACACACACATGCATACATACACACACACACACCATCTTTTATAGGAAAAAAATCATAATAGAGTTTTCCCTTTAGTTAAAGACCAAACAGCAGCATCAGTAATTATGCTATTTTTTCCAATTACTGCTCTGTTGACGCAGGCTTGATAAGATAAGGCCAAGCATAATCATGGGGAAATTTATATAAGTGGAAATTAAATTGAGGTAGTCATCCAATAGAGGGCGACACAACCACTAGAATTGAAAATAAAGACTACAGTTCACACAGCAAATTATTCCTTATTTTATTAATGTCTTCATATAAATTTTATATACAAAGTTATGGAAGCAATTGGGTGTTTTTCATAAAAAATAAATAAATAAATTTTTATTTTATTTCAAATTGTACTGTTTGATATCCTATGACACACACACAGACGCACACACACTTGTCATGGTTATTTTAAAGTCCAGGTATAACAATGGGTGTCCATAATACACCTCAAGACTCGTGTTCACGAGAGTATTTTCACTTAAACATGCTGTAATGCAGGTCAAGGTGCTCTCCTTTTTTTTCTCGTTTGAACAAAAGACCACAAAAGGTTGTCTGGGTTTCAAACGTAGACAGCCGAGACGTGTTTGGAGATTCCAGGCTGGTGGTACTGTTGTGTTTTATTGTTATCATTCTCCCGTAGCCTTGAGACTAAAGGCCTGGGGGATTTCATCTGACCATCAGTGCTGGTGTTTGAGCGTTATTTGGATCATTCTTTACATTGCACTGTTTTCTTGGAGCCGATTGTTGTATTTCTTAGAACATGGCATAAAAGCAGTTTGTTTTCAAAGCTAAATCTAAAGGTGTAGATGTTTTTTTTGTGTGTCTTTGACAACAAAGATCTGGACTGCAGATTGAGTTGCAGTGCTTCAGATCTCTTAATAGCTCATTCATTTCTCTCTTTGTCTGTGCTCACATCAGATTCATTTATATGGAACAACTGACCTGATTAAATTTACCGTCACCTTTTTATAGGAATTAGATTACATCAATCGAGGGTAGACTGGGAACAATCTCATTGATTAGTGAGTATAAAGAAACTAAGCTCTTTGCCATCTGAAGGTTTAATGCTCTATTAGCAGACTTCATAGAGTATGTCAGTATTTCAAGCAAAGACATAGAGGCTGATTTTGGGAAGTGATCATCTGGGAATTAGATTTGTCATCTAGACAAATGAAACCCTAAAATAAATGCAAATGTTTCAATGAGAGGGATAAAGTGCCACTAAATGACTGATGTGGGTGGGTGGTGTATTTTTTTTTGTTGTTTTTTTTTTTCAGTGAGTGAGCAAATTGATCCATTTGTTTGTCGCTAATATCACAGAATAACTGCTTTTATTCAAATAAATAGATAAGTGAACAAATTATTTCAGAATCATCAGATTCCTTTTTCATTGTCATTGTAAAACATTGTCACAATGAAATTTAAAAGTGCTACTCCTGGTGCATAGAAGTATACATTCATGCATTCCTCCATGCTATATTCTCACACATAGTCACACAAACACATACGCTTAATAAGGCAGGTCACAATATAAATACCTATATACATAGAGTACTGGAAAGTGCAAATGCAGTGCAAAGCAATCAGACAGACAGACAGGATGCGTCATGATTACGTTCTATTTCTGTGTCTGTAAGTGATTGTTCAGAATTGTGTTGGCTTCTTTTTGCTCTGCTGAGGCACCGGTACGAGGCAATTCTGTCCAGTGTGGGCCGAGAGCATCCAATGATCTTTTCTGCAGAGCGGATGACCCTCTGCAGGGATTTCTTCAGTGCCACAGTGCAGCTTGCGCACCACACTGTGATGCAGTAAGCCAGTATGCTCTCTATGGCAGAGCAGCAAAAGGCCACGAGCAGCGCCTCACTTGGGCTGTTCCTCTTTCGCAGTCTCAGGAAGTAGAGACACTGCTGAGGCCTTTTGATGATGATGATGGTGGTGTTGGCACTGTGGGCCCCTAGCAACTTGAAAGTGTGCACATGCCAATGGTGAATGGCATTGGGTCCATCTGCTGCTTCCTCCTAAAGTCCAGGATCAGCTCTTTGGTGTTTGATATGTTGAGCCTTGGCACCATACTGTCAGCCTCTCAGTCTCAGCCCTGTAGTGTGTCTCATCACCCTCTACCATGTGACCAACGACTGTAGTGTCATCAGCGAATTTGGTGACTGTGTTGGTTGGATGAGCCGGCATACTGGGGTCGCTTCAGGATTATGTCAGGTTTGTCGATATTTGTAGCAAAACATTAACAAAACACAAGGGTTCTAGCTTCCTCCTCCCCCTCCATCCATTACACCTCGATGAAGCATGCCCTATCATGGTCTCCCAACTCTCTCCCCACTCTTCCACTTCATGGGCATGAGCACGAGCATGAACCCTCCTCTGGTGGTGATTGGTTGGAGCGATGTTCGTTATGTTTTGGAGGGCAGGTTGCTTTCACTCTGTTTGTTTTCTGAATCTGAATACTTGTTTTTGTGAGAAGTGACAACAACTGTTGTGATTTAAAAAGGGGTCTAGAATTACTTACCCTAACCTTTAATTCACAAGCTTTGTGATGGTGATGATTTCCACAGTCGGAGCTAAATAGTCGGAGCCCTGTTTGGGGTTGAAATCTCGGAACTTCACAAACATGCCATTGGAGATTTGTGTGACAACAGTTTATGTGGATTGTTTTTCAAAAGGTGATTCGTGGGTGGTTGTTTCAGCATTAAATGCCCGGAGACTAATTGTTACACACTGAAAAACTTAAATGTTCACACAAACACATCTTCTGGTATTACTCAGTCTGAAATGAAGACACGTCACGGATAAAGTAGCTGAAGTGAATAATTTAAACCTCATTGTCACGCTGCAGGTTTGAGATTTGTTAGGCTTAATGACACTGACAGCAGACTTGTTTTTGCTGTAGGTGGTTTATTTATTTGTCGAGTCCTTGAGGTGGTTGTTTATGTTGCTCTCATCACTTTACAGCCACGCTGAACGGAAGTCTGCTGGATGCATTTGGATGAAGAAGACAGATTATTGCTGGAAATGACTGTTTATTTGGGTGTTCTTGCTTTCCTGTGTGAGGGACCGTGTCAGATTTACCAAGGCAGTGTGAACGACAACATCTCCTGTCTTTGTCCTCAGACAGACATGATCTCAGCATGCTGTTGAAATCTTCTCCGATGACCCACATACGCTTACAGACTAATACGCGCCTGATCAATTTTATTGGCTCTTCTGCTATTTCTTTCTTGCCATCGTGTCTTTTGATTTCCGCATGCATGTTGATAAATGCTATCAGATGAAGCCACACTGTGCCGCTAATCCAAGAGATGCTGATTGTGTTTTCATGTTGTGGACGCCCACTGGAGAAGCACTCATGGCACATTATGCACTTCACTTCAACATAAACACGCACAAACAGATACAACAGCTGCAGCCTAATCACTTACCAGATAATGACGACAGTGATGAATGACACTCTAAATGAACTCTCGTACAATGAATCATGGAGGGTCAGTTGGACGTCGGACACGAGAACAAACAGACGCAGTGGTCAGTGTCCATCAAAAGAGGTTGTATGTTAGGAAGTCTGAGACTTTAATGTGTATTAAACAAAAAGACTGCAGTGAGCATATTTTGTCGCTGTGTGAGTCACTTTATTCAGATAAACTGAAAGGAAGAGAGGACATAAAAGAAAGATCAAGCGTGTTTTCTGGGAAGGATTAGTTACCAGCCAGTGGTCCAGCTGCAGTTTTCTTTTTTCCTTTTTTTTTCTTTTGTTTATCACAGAGGGATCGGGGATTTGGTAAAGCAAATCTTTTAAAAGAACATTTCTGGACCCAATAAAATCCCATTTTTTTTCTTTTGGGTTAGTAGTATTTTTATTTATTTTTAAATAAATGTGTAATGCAACAGTATTTTCTCTTCGGAATTAATAAAGTCTTATTTAATTCAGTTTGCAGTTATATTCTGCTTATTAATGGCGCATTAAAATAATGAAAACTCATTATTCTAGCACTTAGCTGCAGAGAGTCTGTCGCTGTCATCTTTTCAAATAGATTTTGGTATTTTGGTGGAGCAGAGATAGAGTGAGAAGCTTAGATATTCGGTGGGGACTCAGAGTGGAGTTGCTGCTCCTTCATAACGAGAGGAACCGGTTGAAGGGGAGGGACGGGGGTTTCAGACATGTCCTGCTGGGTGGAGGTCGCGGGGCAGACATGCTGGAGAGATGATGTTTCTCAGCTGGCTTGGCAGTGCCTTTGTGTTCTAAAAGTTACAGGAGATGTCTGGGGGAGAAGGTGCACCAGGCCTGTTTGCTTTGGCTGCTCTCCCAGGACCCATACTTGAATAAGAGGAAGTTAATTGATGGTTGGATGTTGATGCAGTAATAACAAAGTCCTAATTAAGAAAAAAAAATACTGTGTTGCATAAAAAAAGGGGTTTCTCATGTGTTTAGCATCGATTTGGTAGCCATACAAGGCATTTTCTAAACTTCAAACTCACAGAAGATGATTATAAATGAACATGCAATCATTTCTGGAAACATGCCTGGACCTTACTTGCCTCAAAAGGTGCCTCATTAGCAAATTTCTGACCACTTTAATAATCATAAATTATTTGACCTCTTGCTTGGTATAAGACAGAGGACTTGGCAGTGTTCCTCAAGAACAATGAACATTATTACTGAGCAATATGAATATATTGTGGGTTAAGCTAATAACAAGAAACTGTAACGCTAGCGTATAATGCCAAAACCTAACACACAGCCAAGATGAGGAGAGTTTTCGTTTACAAAGGATTTATTGGAAAGGAAACAGATGGCATGAATTGGTCCCGCTTAGAGTAGCTCTGGTGGGTCAGATGCTACAGAGTCCAAGAATCCACCATCCAAAGTCTCGTGATCCAAAAGGCAGTCCAGGGTC
>JBAMYA010000011.1:4123936-4155216 GCA_037176975.1 Arrhamphus sclerolepis
AGATCTGCATGGAGGAATGGGCCAAGATATCAGCAACAGTGTGTGAAAACCTTGTGAAGACTTCCAGAAAACATTTGGCCTCTGTCATTGCCAACAAGGGTATATAACAAAGTATTGAGATGAACTTTTATTATTGACCAAATACTTATTTTAGACCATTATTTGCAAATAAATTCTTAAAAAATCAGCCAGTGTTATTTTCTGGATTCTTTTTCTTCATTTTGTCTCATAGTTGCGGTATATCTATGATGAAAATTACAGTTTTAAGTGGGAGAACTTGCACAAGTGGTGGCTGACTAAATACGTTTTTGCTCCACTGTAGCTGTCAGACTCACTTCTGCAGGCAGTCTGCAACTTAAGAATGGGTTCTGTTTCAGAAGGTTATTTTTTTGTAAGCCTTAAGCATGAGTATTTTACTATATTGGTGTGTTTGGATAGCAGTTTCAGACAGCTTTGTTTGACCTTTCCAGTGGTCTTTTATCAACATCAGAGTAGGGGAAGACGCTGATCTGACTGTTCTAGCATCTGACGTTTACAGCAGCAGTTCAGGCTCATAACAAGACTAATGCCATCATAAGATAATCTTTCCGCGTCTTCATAGATAAGATGGTAACGCTGAAGCATCCTTGACAGCTGCCGCCACGATGCAAATCATGCAAATTATCCTCGCATCGTTTTGGATTTGCAAACCACTTTGTAAGTTCACATCTTGAACGTTCATAAGTAGAGGACTTTCCGCACTGAACAGGATACTTCAAAACCTCTTGCCTTGTCATTCTCGTCATTTGTTTTTGTCAAAACTGGCTGGCTGCTCCCGTCACCTGTCTCACGTATTCCCAAGCTTGATTCTAAACTGACGAGTGCTGCAGGACATTCTGACCTGCCGTCGCCCAGCATCTAAAATGAGTTCACTGCTTATTATTCATGAAAACTTTGATTATTGATGTTTACCGCTGAGCAATTCAGAACCTATAAAGGACATAGTCTTGCCCATGTCAGCTATTTCCGATATTTAAGTTGTTTGAAATATTCAATATGTTATCATAAATAGGTATTCTGTCCCCCCAGTTTTAGTCGTTGATCATATTTGCAGCAAAAACTGTTTCAGAAATGAGTGAAACAAAACTGAAATGATCATTCATTAATCGTTATTGAGGTAAAATTTAATCATGATATTGAATTTCCCCTCGGGGATCAGTAAAGTATATCTTATCTTATCTTATTTGAGGTCATATTGCACAGGAGCATGTCACACAGTTTTGTTTTTTGTTATTGATTTCAGTTCATTAATCACTTCGGATCTGCTTCTGTTCATTCTGTTCTTTTGAGTGCTTCCATAGTCTTATTCAGTTCAATTCAATTCGACTTTAATAATCCATGAAGGGAAATTAATAGATGCAGTAATAGTACATACAATACATTATAGATGGTTATAGCTGTGGGCACAGACTGTTACAGATTATCCTTCCTGCAGTGGTGTGTGTTGCAGCGGATCTGAGGAAGCCTCTGACTGAAGACACTTGTGTTGTGTAGAGGATGCTCGAGGCTGTCCATTATGGTTTTTATTTCATAAAGTATCCTTCTTTGTAAAATCAGCCCCAGAACAGTCCTCAGAAAAGATCCAGCCTTGTTTTTTTTGTTTTTTTCTTTAAGTCACTGGCTCTGATGCTGCTCCCCCAACCGCTGACTGCAGATAAAATTGACTGTCCACCCCAGTCGTATAAAAGACGTGTAACACCCTTCTGCGAACGCTGAAGGACCTAAACTTCCACAAGAAGTAAAGTCTGCTCTGTCCCTTTGCAGAAGCAGTATCAGTGTTGCATTTCCAGTCCACACAACCATTCAGCCACACAAACTGGTCTGTAATCCAGGTATTGGTGGAGGCATCCACCTGTGTCTTCTGGACTTTCTTACACAGTAACGCAGGCTGGATGATGTTAAATGCACTGGAGAAATCAAAGAGCATGATCCTCTCAGTGCTGCCTCCTTTGTCCAGATAAATGTGGGTTCGTTGAAACATGCGTTTGATAGCGTCTTTAACTCCAACATCACGACAGCAAACTGCAGCTGGACCTGGAAGGTGCTTGTTTTTTTCCAGGACCTACTGCAGTTTGCTTATCGCCTTGAGGTTGGAGTCGTCATCATAGCAGGCAGGTTGAGATATTTCGCCGCTGGTTTTGTTGTCAGTCCTGTTTTCTGCCATCTATGATTCCAAACGTATAAAAACCCAGTACAAAGCAAAATGTTTGCTTTATGAATGAGTAACAGAGCCATTTAACAGCATTTAGGCAAGTGTACCAATAAGATAAGTTTAATGAAATATTTGAGAAAAAAATAGAACCAATTATCCTGAGTTAATTTAATCTTTAAAATCCCTTATATTTTTGGGGTCTTCTTGCATTTGTTTGTGAATTTGTTTGGATTATTTATTTATCTATTTATTTGAATTCCCTAGTGCTGAGAGGAATGTTTCAAACTGGTAGATTGATATTAAGATTAAAAGTAAAACAAAATGAATTCTGAAACAAGAAAGAGCACTAAGAATTAAAGCCTACACGCACTACTTTTGTCTCATTTCTGAATGACTCCCTGGTGTTTTTCTGTCATGTTTTAGGGCGGAATTCTGTCTAGTTTGAGCCTTAAAACTTTGCTTTTACCTGCAATAACTGGATGCAGCTAATAGAGGTTTTTGGAGTGTTTTTTTGTCAGTGTTTGAACCAAATTAATGAAAGAAAATTGACTGAAAGCATTTGACCAGCAAATGAAGCTTTCTGCTATCTAACTGATTTAGTCAGAAAACTCTTCAAACCTGTACAAAAGATACATAAGTTGGTTCAGCACCATAGATAGTTCCCGTTTCATTCTCCATCGGTGCCTTTTAGCATCAGACAGCATCCATCAAGATACTAAAAACAACAACAAAAAGCACGGCTTTATACTTTCATGATTATTTTACAACCTGTGTAACTGCTTCAGTTGAGTTTCATAGTATAGATTATTTAGAAATGTTTTAAAGCCAAGGCTGGCAAATACTTATGCAGTTACATGTTAAAGTGAGTGGGTTGCATTTAGTACTTTAAGCCTTAAAATAGGTCACTATTACAAACCGCTGTACATGTGTTGCACTAAAATGTGTTCTTGTTGAAGAGGGAGAACAGCATATTTCAGCCTGCGGTGAAGGCGAGACAGAAAACAGAAGCTTTTGAAACGTCTTCTGAGTGCTCTTCACTGTCAGTCAAGCTCAAAAGGATGTAGCAGACACACACACACACAAAAAGATGAACGCTTTAAGACATATAAATAAAGAGACTTGCTGGCATGTGGGCTTTCCCACATCAACGCATCTTGTTTTCACACATACTTTCACACATCACTATCACACCATCATCCTTTGAATATTTTTGCTGTATGTTTTCTCCCAGCTACCCTATTCTGTGTTATTCTTGAGAAATTTCATTCATTAGTTGTCATATTTTTGTTGTCTGTGGCACACACACGACAGTGACAAAGACATTGAACGGCTTTCCTGGTCTACAACATGAGAGATAATACATCTGGCCACACAAAACACGCAGTGCACTTGATCCTGCAACTCAGTGGAAGACATTGACAAAATAGACTGCTGTTGAGAGACAAAAATAACCCTCCCCACTCCTCTCCTCTTGTTCTTTCTTTTCTTTTCCTCCCTTCTCTCTTCTTCTCCTCTTCTCTCCCGGCTCCCACTTTTTATAATCAGTCACTTTAAAGCAACAGGTTTGTTGGATGAGTGAAACCCAAATTGCCAGAGACTGGATAGGGCCAGTGACCATTGTGTTTTTATTAGGATGTGCTGGTGGGAGGCCAACAGCTGTGATTGTACACATCTGGCTTTGTGGTTGTATGTCTGTGCGTATACAGTAAGTGTGTATTTATCAGTGGAACTTGACTTATTTCACCTCATGGCTACTTCAAGGTGAGGTATGTTCGTGTTTCAGGCAAATACTTCCTCATGCCAGTCAGTATGGATTGCTGAGGACTGAGAGACTTGTCAGTTTCCATTATAATCATCGTGCATGTCCCTGTATGTGTGTGTATGTGTGTGTGTGTGTGTCCATCCTGGATTTTCTTGTTTGTTCTCTGAATCACATCCAACTAATTCCTGATCACAGGTCAAATATTCACAAACTCCCTTTATTTCTGTCTGGTTGTAGTTTAAAAGACGCCAGTGGACAAATATCTGTACTTTTGCACTGTACAGTTTGCAAACTCTGAACCTGCTGTCGCTTTTGCCTAATACATCCTGATGAGTAAAGCCAAAGATTACAGTCCTGCTATACATCAAGGCAAACTTAGCATGCTCAGGATAGTTGACACTGTAATATGTGAATTAGAGAAAGAATGCAATCATCCTAAAATGATTTAAAGAAAGTGGTAAAAAGCATCATCAGAAAATTAGTATTTTTTAATGTTGATTTGATGTGTTACATCTTTACTGACATTTTTTTTTTTTTTTTTTGAAAACTGCAAAGTTTTGCAGCCCACTCAGGGGTTGAAATTGCATGTCAGTGTTCAAATGTTAAAATGCTGTGGCCAGACACTTCTGGTAATTAGGTTTCCGTCGTTCAAGGTCACCCCATCCCTTGTGCCGTCATTTGAAATCTCAGGGTTTTTTTTTCTGTGACTGCAATTCTTTCAGCTCTCTCAGTGAATCTCAGCAGCTTGTCTTCCATTATCAGAGCTACTTAGCACCAACAAGGCTGTCTTTGTTTTTACAGCTCTGAATGTGAAGGGGCTCCATATTTCACAGCACTTCCAAAAGATTAACACAATTACCTGGATAGTTTTTTTTCTTTCTTTCTTTCTTTTATTTTTTTTACACTTGCATAACAAATTTACAACATGATAATTTTTAAAGCTCAAGATTTCTATTTCAGTGATGGTAAAGACAGTGTTATCAATTAAAAACAAACAAACAAACGTCTTCTTGGCTTGTGTTCAGGCTGATGGACCTCACATGTGAGGGATTCTCCCTGTGTGGAACATATACTAACATTAATGCTCTTTGTCATCAGCTCCCTGATCACTCCTTACTTTTTTCTGGTATTTACCTTCCTGCAACAATCAGAAAAGTTACTACCAGTCATGTGCCACAGCAACAGAGATAATTGCAGATGTTTTTTTTTGTTTGTTTTTTTAACTGCGTCATGTCTAAGAGGGGCAGGGCTGACCCCAGTTGGGGATAGGTAGATATTCTGGGTTGAGTGCTTTGCATTTAGAAAATTTTATTCACTGTTTAATTAGTCTTGCACCTTTTTTTGAAAAAAAAAAAAAGACTGCCAGATGGTTGTGTCTATAATTAGCGCGGTTACTTATTCAATTATTTGAAAAACATTGCGAGGAGAGGGTGTCCTTAGCCCCCTTCCCCATGATTTTCTGCTTGTACAAGTACATTTACCGCTTTTGATTAAATTTTAATGTGGTTCTTAAAAAAAAGTGCTCTGATTTACACCTGAATAAAGCTGAAGCACTGGATTTTCTCATGAATGAATGAATGATTTATAATATCCTTTAGGAAAGCACTTAAAAGATTAAATATGGTGCTATAGGTAGATGAAAGGTTATAATTGTCTGCCTCACACCAGCTTGATGATAATTGATTAAGTATGCTATTTGAGTGATATATGAATTAGTATTGGTGCAGTTACTGCCATTGTTTTTGTACATTTGGTCTGCATACAAGATATTTAGAACTTAAATGCATGCATGCCCAGGGTTCTCTTTGGCATTTGAGCTGTAATAAGATACAGTTCCTTGAAAAAAAAAAAATCCACCTCACAGAAATACAGTTATTTGCACCTGTTGAATGTGATTTGCTTAGCTTTTCTGCACACATATGGTGTTGAGGCCAGGTGTTTTTCCATCCACCCTGGCTGATCTTTGATAGTTTTCTATTTCATTGAATTTCATCAGATGACACTGATAAGAGCTGGCATTACAAAGGGACTGACTACAAAAACTTTCTATTGTTGAGTATTTGTCAGCTCTTTTCTACATTCTTTTGTATATACATCAGAAAGATTGAGTTTTTCATACTTGTCAGTCAAGCCCTTGTTAGCAAAAAATAATTATTGGAATTGTTTAAAATGTTTGCATTGTCATTGCCTTTGTTAATCAAAAATAACAGGGGGAGGCTGTGAAACTTGTGCTCAGAAAACAAAGGTGATAAAACAGCCATCACACTGATGTGCAAAATCCTGCGAAGGGCGAATTGAAAAGCTACAAATAACACCGTTTTTGTTGCGACAATTGTTGAGATGTTCCCTTGATAGTGGCTATTGATTTCCTTTGCAGAATGTGTGGTATTGGCTGCTATGATGAATCAATTACTCTAGTCAACCAAATGACCCTCAGCCTGACTGTGCTGAGGTGCAAGTAATTTCAGCATCGATCCGTGAAGCTGCCTTTGCTTCTCATTAATACTAAGCTGGATGTGTGCACTAGTGCATGTTCAGGTGTGTGTTTGTGTATGCAAGATGATATTGCATTGGACATTTTTTGCAAATAGTAATAACTTGCACGGGCACTTGGTTCAGTATCGGCAGCCGTCACACTGATATTCATCTATAAATGTTCGATTATCTGATGAGATGTAGTCACACTGTTCCATTCACGCAGGTCCCTGGAAAGGAAGCTGCAGAGACCCATTCTGGCAAAGTCTCGTACACTCCCCAGCATCCCCCAGTCCCCAACGGTTTCCAGGGTCCATCATTCTGATCTTATTGGTGGCAGCCCTCCACGCAGGAAGAACCCATCTTCCACCACAAAGGCTTGCACTTTGCCACCTGCAGGTAAAGAAAGTGTAACTGAGTCTGTAACTAAAGAACAGTAATATTATTCCATTGCTAGTGGTCCATGGGAATTGAGTTGGCCGAATATGCATTACACTATTGCAGCTCACATGTTTCCTTTTACTTTCTACAGTTTTTAGAGTTGGCAGGACTTACATAGACAATGATGAGGTGGTGTATGTTGTCATTGCTGCTTATCTGTTTATCTTTCTGCAAGACTGAATCCACCTGGTTGAATTTTATGAAACACGGTGGAGAGGGTGAGTATGACGAAAGGGGGGCTCTTATTGAGCTTTGTTGCAGCTCTGGATCCTTTACCGTATAACTGCAAGATAAGACAATGACCTTGGTGGAGGACGCTTTATGTGCCCTTAAATTTCTTCCTTGACATTATCTGACCTGTGAGTCCAAATTGTGTCAGCAGCTTGAAGTCAAATGGTAGGTTGGAAGGAAAAATATCTTGTGTTGGTGATATGATACTGTGAAGGGCAGCAGAAAATGAAGGACATGCCAAACATTAGCCATTTCTTTCACATTTTAAGCTTCCAGACCTTCTTTGCTTCTTTGGTATTCACATCACACAACATCTAGTTGTCTCTGCAATAGTACAAAGAACGTATATTATATTGCCTGTTTTTTTTTCTGCTCTTCTTTTCTTTTGCTTGCGAATCAAACAGCATTCTTTCACCTAAGAGTGAAACTGTCATGGAGAATCCTCAAGTTGTGGCCTGTTGACAGAGACAGCTTTGATCTTAAGGGACAAATGCGGCGTTGTTAAGGAAGGAAACATTTAAAGGTGATGGGAAAGGATTGTCTGCGGCGCTTTGATAAATATAGATCAAAACAGAGTTGGCTCCCATTAAAATTCCAGTGTACCAGACAAAAACCAGACAGCTGCAAATTTCAAATCAATAACTTTGATTCATTAAGGCGAATACATAAACTAAGAATTCAGTTTAGAAGTCTATGAAAGATCTGCTCATGAATATTCAAAAGTCATAGTTTCTTAAGTGACCTATATACGGTGTCTCAGAATGCATTTGTAAATCCTGTCACACTTTGAAATTTTTAGACAACCTTACGCTTGCCTGCTCATTGACACGCACTGACAGGCTATACATGACTATACTATACAGCATCACCGCTCATCATTCTGGCTCACTTTGTGATGTCAAAGATTGACTTTACCGTCTAATAAATGGAGTCTGGTACATTTTTAAGTTTGTGGGAGGATGGAAAAATGATTGATGTTCGCACGGCTCCCTGAAACGATGTTCTCCCTTCTGCGTAGCACTGGGAAGGAAATAAGTATGCAAGAGACAACGGCAACAACAGACAAAGGCACTTTAAAAGGAAAAGTTTTCTTCCTGAAGCGAGACAGAGTTCCAGTACACTGAAGAATATAATAATTTCCTATAAACAACAAAATAAACAGGAGATTAAAATAACACAAAAGTCAGGTTCAGACATACAGAAAATGTTTTGAACAGATATCACACTGATATTTGCATTTTAATTTCATTTCCCAGTGCAGTTAACTTTGGGCTGCATATTTATGCAGTAATGTTGGAGCGACTGAATGTGGATGGAAAATGCTGGAGGCAATTATCTTGAAATGGTTATGTCTGTTTTTTTTCTTCCTTTTTGCTTAGTAGTTTACTCCTTAAAAAAAAAAAAAAAAAAAGCCTAAGTTGCAAATTCATTTCGTGAAGCGTTCAGTATACCTCAGAAGTACGTAATTGAAATAATGCTTTTTTGCTTTGCGGTCAACAGAAAGATCTCAAAATAAAACACTCTTCATTTAAAAAAGGTGGATGATAATGCTCAGCCACTACCTCGTCTTACTTTTCATATCACAATTTGCAATTCTGAGTTCCTGTTTTTCATTGAAAGCAGCCTGAAATGACTAAAACAGAATTTAGAGCAGGAAAAATGTTAAATGTTAAAGCAAGGGTGCCATTTAAAAAAAATAAGCTTCAGTTTCATTCAAAAGAATGTTTGATTACCTTTAGGAAATGTCTAGCTCTCGCTGTCTCCCATCCTTCAGCAAAAACCAATCAAAGTGACCCTGGATTCCTGTCTTAGTCGTCCTTTATGGAACTATTTTTATAAATCGACATACAAGAAATTGGCTCACCGAGTGGACGTCAGGGTGAGTAAGAGACGTAAGAATGAGAAAGTGAGAGGCTAACTGAGCAAGAGACCAAATCAGAGTAAATCTGAGTCTATGATAAAAGAAATGTAACCTCCATGACTATATGGGGACTCGCTGAGTTAAAAATTGCAAAGTTCCTTTGTGCTGCTTTAAACAATGGAAACATAATGAGCAAATAAGCAGTGGTTCTCATGGTTAAAGTACTGACACAGTAGAAGATATTCTCTTTTTCTTTCCCTGTGGCTAAGTCTCTTTACTTTTAGTAGTGACAACTGTGTTATTTCATCAATAAAACAACTTTCAGTCCTTTAATCCAGTAACTTTCTCCTGCCACTATGTCTGATGAAGCTGGACTGAACGGTATTATCTGCGCTTAGTTGATCCAGACCAAATGCTTCAATTTTATGTCCTTTTACATCTATGACTGCCTATGTCTGTCTCTGCTTTTTTTTTTTTTCCCCTTGCCCGGGTGCCGCTCTGATGCAAATATCAAATTAGAGGATTCAGTCTCACGTGGCTCCTTGTTGCTTAGCAACTACTGTCGTCGACCATGATGCTGTCTCATTCTGTCTACCTCTCTTTATTCCTCCAACAGTAGGAAGACAACTTTTTTTTTCATCCCAGTTTAATAACCCAGCTACACTTCATTCACAGATTTAAGCCGCCTCTTATATTACTTAAGTCCACCTGAGTTCACACAGCGAGTAGTCATTTTGTTGCATTGTTATTTAGCTCAGCTTCGGATCTCTCTCGGTAGCTTTTCAAACAGTGGAATTGATATTAATATATTTCACTCTCTGAGCATCGTCCACAAGCTCGCACCAAAGATTTGAAAAAATGAATGTTGTTGAACTGTCAGTCAATTGAAGGTAACTTTAGAGTAAAAAAAAAAGAAAAAAAAATCACTTGACTGTAATAATTGAAGTAACCTGTGAACAATTGTAGTAGCATAAAGCTACTCCTTTTTAAACTCTGAAAGAAATGGAAATAGAAATCTTATTTTCTTCTCATGTCTAAAATAAGTTTGCAGCAAATGAAATATAACAGCTGCTAATATTCTTTGAATGTTTTAATCTAAGCATTCTTAACAAGACCATAATCAACAGATTTAAAAGTACAGTGATTGCTAGCTGTAAACAAAACCCCAAAAAAGAGGGGGGGGGCATAATTACATCAGCTGGACAAATAAAAAGGACCTCCGGATTTCACAATCTCAGTGTCTCTTGATAGCAATGTTTAACTTCAGGATGTTTATTATCATTATTATTAATATTTGTTCTGGTCATTATTATGTTGGTTTTAATAAGAAACCCAGACAGTTTACTGTCAGAGGTTTGAATTGGCTCAGGGTAAGAGAGGATGGTGGTCCATCTATCAGGCCTGGTAACCATTAACCAACCAGAAGCCACATGGTGAATCATAAAATATGCCATGATGGAGGATGCACCTGCAGTTCTCGTCTGCATGTGTGCACGGCATTATGTTGTGCTGCTGTGATGCAGTCGGTCTTCATACGAAGCCTCTGCGGGATTCAGCAGCTGAATTGGGACACAGCTTGCCGTGTTTCTATTCTAACAGTGGAAATTAGTCATCTTTTCTTAATAAATGGTGAATCAAACTTCATCAGAACTCCCTCAATTATGCCAACAGCAGAATCATCTCTTAAAATACTCATTTTGAAAATGTTCACTTGCATCAACCTTTTCTGAGGCTATATTTCCAAGTATACATTAATTAGTATAAATGGTAACATGAAAATTTGTTAATTTGCATCAGCCTTCTCTAAGGCGATTTTTCAAAGTATACATGAACTGATATAGACTGGTATCATGAAAATAAAACCAATAACTTGCTCAGAACTGGGTTGATCAAGGGCTTTAACTGAACACAGATGCTATGAGCTAAAATGTGAATTTTAGTGTCTGAATTAGTCTAAACCCAGTTGGACATTACGCTCTGCAGCTGCCACAGCTTTTTTTTTATTTACAGAGTTTGAAAAAAGGATCTATCACACACAGCTGTCCAGGTAAACATGAGTGTGGGATGAGTCATCAGTATGTTTTTGTTGATCTATAAAACTTATTTTTTCTCGTTGTCCAGACAGTGAAAGGTAAGGGAAGTCACACTGTATTAATACATCAAATCTGATTTTATTTGACTTCAATAGCAAAAACATTTGCAGCTTAATTCCATTATATTATTGTATTTTTTTAAATTTTTTTTTATATTCATGGAATAAATGACCCAATACATAAATAAATACATAAATGCAGTCACTATATGCTTCCTGCCTACATTCACATTGCACCAAGCTTAATATAAAGCCATAAAATAAGGAAATATGTAAATTTATTTTTCAAGTATTACTTTAGCACTATAATAACTTTGTTCTTTATGAACCTGCCTCAGCCTTGTATTGAATAATGTCTGAACGCACAGACGAATCCTTTAGCTTTTCCTTCCTTCATCTCTCAGCTGATGGAATCCTGATAGAGAGTTTAAAAGCCTGACCAGCACACAGTACATCAGGGCCTGTCAACCGAAGGGCCAATGGGGATGTTATACGTGCCGTTTGTCAAGCCTCAGACATTGACAAGGCGTTTGACGAACATCAAATGGAGAGCGATGGAAGTTTACTGTGATTAGTGAAGCTGCGCTACATTAAGACGGCGCACATCCATCTGTTTTGTGTCACTGTGAGAGCTCAGTTATTATGTCAGAGCAGGAGGAAAAATGCATCTGGTGCTGCAAATCAGCTCCTTCAGCCATCAGTTGTACCCAGCATTTGTAATCTTAATCAAGTTTTTAAGGAGGCAGGCTAAGAATGATGCGGTTGTTGTAATGTGGTTGTAAAGTAATTCAGCTTAAAATGAAGCTAAATTAAGTTCTAAAAATGGTTTATAGAAGCAATCACTGGATGACAGTTTCCAATAATTGCATTGTCCAAACTGCCTTGCTCTAATTTATCAACCTCCGCCTCTTTCCCTTTGTTTTTCTTTCATTATGTTCCTTTCCTGTTTGCTCCCTCCTCTCTTCCTCTAGGAGAGCTCTGGCGTTTGGAGGATGACATGGAGGGAGATGACGAGACTGAGCAAAGTGTCTGCACAGAGGCCCGTCCTCGCTCCCAGTCGCCCTTTTCTCACTTCCGGGCACGGGCCGCCTACCTGCGCAAGAGCGTGTCAGCAGACGACCACCTGGACATGGGCTCAGACTACAGCTCAAGGGCTGCGGTTGAGGGCAAGCCAAGCCGTGGCAGCAAGGGAAAGCTAAAGAGAAAGTTTGTAAGTTTGACACAATTCCTGTTTTTGGCTCGTAGTTATTAGTTACTTTTTCTTGCTCAAAATCTGTATCGCGCTACACACCCACTCTTCACAGCTGAAGATTTAAATTCATTATGACACGTTTCACTCTTGCAGGCACATAAACGTAGACATGGTGGTGTAATATAATAAATACAGCCCTTAAGAAGATGATGGCTGAACAGTCTGTCAGGCAGAACTTACCAACATAGTCCTGTATTCCCTTTGTGTTGGCACAAATGCACATTTACCTGTGGTAGCATGCAGGGCATTCCCCAAAAATATCTGGAATAATCCGAGGTACGGTCTGGTTTTATTTGTGCTGGTGCTGTCACTGATCCTTTAGCTTTGCTCTTTCAGAAAACACAGAAGTCATTTTAAACACAGAGGAACTTTGTGGACTAGTGATTGTTTGGTGCAGTTGTCGCTTTTGACTTGTTCAATGTGATTTTTCTTTGCACTTCTTTATCCACAATTTTGGTCATTATCTGTCCTCTTTGTGATTTTTTAAAATAAATTAAATGAAGCAGTGTCCATGGATGGACAGCTTATCACAGTTATTGAAAAGAAGTACGTATGCAACCTAAGCTGTGTCCCAATCCAAGCGGTCACATCCTTCAACGAGCCGAAGGCTGTCCCAGTTCGAACACTCCTTCAAATGCGGCCTACAAATGCGTCCCTCTTTTCCCTGGTTTGAAGGACGGGTCCAGTGTATCCTTCTCGGCCCGCTCTATCCCGAGATGCATTGCGGGTATACTGGAAAATTCTATAGTAGCCAGGACGAAGCTGGGTACGCAAAAATTAAAAGCCTAAAGAGGTTATGGTGACAGGCTTTTGTCATTTGTGTAGACATTTTTTGTATTTTATTTTGAAATCATCAAGACAGCAAATGAGCTCGTAAAGCGAGTCCCGTAGTTCTTCAGCTGTTTCTGCTTTTATTAAGCTTTCATTAGCTTTCATTAAGCTGAGAAAACAGAGCAGCCGCCTCTTCGAGGGCGCTGTTGTAGTTCTTCTAAAATAAAAAAAATAAAAAAAATTCGATCTCCATTCTCTCTTCGGTTCAGCGCTGTCACAGTTGCTAGGCAACAGGACGTATACCAAGGAAAGGGCGGGGGTAAGGCTAGACTGTCCCAATTCAAACCTGCTGACTTCCAGTCTACGCGGCCTACGTAGACCACGTAGGGCGGGTCCTTCGAAGGATGCGGCCGCTGGATTGGGACACAGCTCTAGTCCTCCTAGCGCATATATTACAGTTTTATTTTGCAAACAAAGTCAAATTATTGTGCCTGGTAATTAGAATTTTTCTCAGCGAATGAACAAAGTTCATGTTGACTTGAATCTTCCGTCCACGGTGGTGCTAGACAGCAACAAACTCGATGGACGAGTATTAAAGATTGAAGATCCTTGTATTATACCTCAGTCATTGGATCAGGTAACTGGAGTCCTCATTACCAGTCCCAGCTTTGTAATTGATTCTCCAGTGTCAGAGGTGCAACGGGATACCAGCATAGGTGGGGTTACACTCTAGTGGGAGACATTAAGGTATGCGTTTCTCTGTAGTTTACTCCCAGACATGGATGGATCTTGCCAATAAATTGTGACTGTAAAGAAGTGAGAACTGAAGCTGAAACAGAACTCACATGTCTGGGATTCAAAGGACTTCTTATCTTATTTTCTCTCACGTCGCTGATGAGAAGCCCTTGAACTAAACCCCCACTGTCTGGAGCTGGAGCGCTTTGTGGGCATCATCAGAGACACAAGTCAGACCTCTAGATCCATCACTGAAGTGAAAGGAAAGGGGAGAAGTTCAGCCGACAAACTTTCATCCCGTTTCACAGTTTCAGATCTTGAAATGGGAACAGCACTGGATCTGATGACCTGCCGCCTGTGCTTTGGGGTGAGATCTTACCCGACTTTGTTTCATAATAGCACAGAGCATTAGAGGCATTTTCACATATAGCTTATTAATGCATCATACCTGCTTTAACATTAAAATGCAGCATCCCATTTAGTGGTTTTACAGTCTCACATGATATAATGCATTAGGTGGATGTTTTTATTCAAGCATTCTTTTTGTCCAGTCCCACTGGGACTGCACTTCCGACCGTCAAATGGAAAACAGACTGAAATAAAACCATATTAGCACACCATCATCGAGACAGGTTATATAAGGAATTCATGCCTCTACTCTATATATTTCTTTCATTTCACCCATTAGAAAGTGTTTCTTTATGAAACCCGGAGAGCATCGAAGGAACGTATTGTTTTTCACAGTGGGGATTTCTTTTATGTCTTTTAAATAATTCATTCATGCAGCTTGTCTTTGTGGGTTCCTGCCCATCACTTTTCCCTTTTATTTTCTCTATACAAAAAGCCAAGTAGCAGTTTTGGTATGTTTTTCATGAAAACATTTGGAGCGGAGAATTGTTTTCTGCTCGTGTCATGAAAATTACCAATTTTGTTTTGTTTGTTTTTTTCAGAAAAGCTCGGCATGCAGCAATTATTTTGTCTTGCACTGCTTATTGTTATATCTTGAATGTTTAGAGCATCAGTGCCTTCATATCAGGACAACAGGAGTGAAAGGCTGCGTGTTGGTGTGTTAAAGTAATCAACTATAGTAGAAAGACACAAGTGGAGGAGGATTTGGTAGCTCGGTCCTCGGCCAAGGTGAGAGCCAAGTCCCGAGCTGAGGCAGTTTGTCTTCAGCATTACACAAAAACATAATATCCAAATAACATAAAACCAGTAAAAAAAAAAAAAAAAAAAAAAAGCATTGACAGAATAAGAAGAATTTTCATATGGGCAACCTCCCGTGCTGGTTTCTTTAAGATAAAGGGTCACTTATATATTGCACACTTTCTGGAGGTAGGAGGAATGGGTCATGGGGAAATAAGATAGATAAAATGAAATTTTACAGCAACAAAATTACACCATTGGTCAAGAAAAGGCAAGAAAAATCATCTAAATATGTTAATCAGTATATTTATTTTATCACCCTCCAAGGTATCTGCAATTTCAGGGCGTGGGTTTAAATCTCACCCTCTGGTTGGATGGATAGATGTTTTGTAGTGGCTACACGCAGATTGATCTATTTTCTAATAAGCCTTTTATGACTGGGAAAATCAGCACAGTACAACGAACTAGACAGCAAATCTGGAGCCAGCATCAAATCATATCACCTACAGAACGAGTAGGTTCCCGCTTTGCTGTAAGCGCACAGCCTCACTAACTTACGGTTTAACAGCCTCCCATATATAATCTGTTCCCTCAGCAGAGAATTGATCACAGAGATTATCATCTGGAGAAGAAATAGTGTATAGATGGTGCTGGTAAAACTGATTTAGATCCAAGCCTCTTAACATTATCTCCTATGAAGCAGGCTACGCATGCAGCGTAAGTTACCATGGCGACGCACCAAGGTTAGAACACAGTCACCTTTGTGACTCTGAAAAGTTGCTCACTCCACAGTCGATCCTTTATTTTTTCTATACTTGTAAAGAAGAGTAAAAATGGATGCCGGTTTGTAAGTTTAAATCCTTGAGCGTAGACAGGTCTGCTGTAATTATGATTCAGGTAGATTATAATCTTTGTGAAGAAAAAGGTGAATGGAGTGATGAAGTGCAGAGGGGATTTTGTGCGTCATTAAGTACAGTAAAGGGGGAAATGAGGAGAAGAGAAGAGTGTGAATGTGACCCCGCGCTTGTATGGCTGCCAAGCTGCACTTCGGTAAAAAGGTTCGTATCCAATAATCTGGTCCCCGACAATTTTCTCCCGTCACTCTCACCGCCTGTGAGTGCTGCACACTTTCTGTGTTCAAGGTCTCATCTCTCCAGTTCGGCAGCATATGACATGGTTAGCTTATTTCAGTTTTACATCTTTGGTCAAGGTGGGAAAAAAAAAAATTCCTTTGTATTTTACTGTCAGCGAAGGCAGCATGTGTTGTTAAAGAGTTTTATTAACCTGTCTCTTATCTTAAAAGACTCTCAGAGACCTCAGAAGTGCTTCGTCTGTCGGTTTGACCATCCTCTTACACAGGAGAGAGTCTGCTGGAATGGATGTCTTTGTGTCTTCCTTTGTGTATTCGCGGTGAATGAATGGATGTGGTGTTAACGAGTCATCGTGAGCCTCCTCATGCACAGTAGCCCTGCGAAAAAGAGTCTTACTTCAGGTTTTAAACATCAGGACTTAAAACTAACTACAGACTCAATGCTTTTATAGATCATTAGTGAGTATAACCACCTTGTTTGCTGGTCTTTTCTATTCAGATGTATAAACACAACAACGAGGAAGAAAGACATCAGCAGTGATTTTAGAGAAGCAGTTGTTGCTGACTGTCAGTCTTGGAATTTCCTAACAATTTGGAGCCTGCCATTCAGAAATGAGAAAGATTGTTGACAAGTAGAAAGTAGCCAAACAGAGCACATCAGCACAAACATTTAAGACTAGCTGTCAGGGAGGGGTGATGATGTGCAGGTGCAGGACCTGGACTCCTTGCATTAATAGAATTCACCTTTATAAGTTTAATGTGAAGCCAATGGTAATAGCAGTTAATGTGATGCTTACATTAGCAAAGACAGCTTCCCCGGTGCCTTTGCCCTGATTTCAGATCTTGTTCCTGGATGCATCTTATTTCAAGAGACTCTCTGAACCTGTATGCTGCACTTTCCAGTACTGTGGGTTTTTGTTTCAGAAGTCAGCAATGAGTAGCCCTGTCTACTGAGAGACACAGGAATGACTAATGAGAGCAGGACAGGGAGGAAATACAATAAAGAAATAAACTCACCGGTCAACCCAGATGCCTCATGGTTCTTGCTTTGTCTCTTGGATAAATGGCTGGAAGAGCATCAAACTTTATTTTTCAGTCATGGGGGAAACCCAGCTGTTTTTGAGTCAGATTTGCAAAAGCATGTCTGGAAAATGTTGACTGCAGACCTGTGTCCTCTCTGGCATTTTTGGAGACTTAAATATCTCCAAATAAACTGATTACCCTTCCTCTGTAGTTTAACAACTCAGGGTAGGACATGAAGGCGTATTAAATTAGATTTTGTAGTTCTGCAGACATAAAAAGAGCACAACAGGTCCGTCTTACGTACATATCAGTTGTCTTACCTTACCCTTCATTATAGGCTGTAGTTTGTATATCCAAAGCTGAAAAAAAACATCTTATATGCATGTAAATAAGTTTGAAAACTTTTATCATGGCAGGTCTTTAAATATTATCGTTTCCACCAGCCGTAATTGAATGTCTAGATGTGTTGCTAATGGAATGTAAATGTGTATACTTGTGCGACTGTGCATGTTTTGTTTTGTTTTTTTTTTGCGTTAATTTACCTGATGTGCAAGCGCACTCAAAGCTTGACAACAGCAAGCTGAGAGGCTGAGTAATCACATAATCAAAGTACAGACCGTATCATTTCTGTTGATTGGATGGCTGTAACTACATAATGCTTTGTCCATGCTCATTTGCAGTAATTCAGTCTGACACGTCCTCTGATGACTCACAAAAGTTTCTCTATTAACTGAAACAAGGGGAATCAATTTACTCACAAAAATGGTAAATGCAAATAATTATTTTGAACAATTTCCTGATTCACTGGAGACCCACAAGAAACACTGCGAGACTCAAATCAGGCAAATCAGTTATAGAGATACATACTCACACACGTAGAAGACTGGTTACACAACGCTGGCAGGAAGCTCAGTGGTATCTAGATCGCTCAATAAACTAAATCATAGTCAGCCCGCTGCTTTGGTCAAAAGGCTCTGGGTTGTCTGGATTGGTTTATGAATCATGTCATTGCTCCCTGTGGTTAAGCTTCATCGCTGCTTGGAAGCCTTTTCTGCTGTAAGGAAGCAGGCACAGAGCATGCTTGCGCATAATCATTTATAAGCACACGCTGAACACTCTTAAATACCCAGAGACCATCTTGCACAAATGCAGATATCCATCAATGAAAGGGCACGGCTTAAACGAATAGCTTTGAAGTGATACTGTACTGTCGGCTCTGATATCCGTCCTGCTGTCAGCTGTATTTGTAAATAATCCATTTTATGTCTCAAACAGAAAAACATTCACCTCGTGTAAGAACTGCTGCGATTTCCCTTCAAGGCTTCTGAAAAAGGAGCCACTTTTACTTCATTCAACAAATTGCTTTCTACCCATCCTGAACATCTGCTCACAGAATCTCTTCAAAGATTATTCGATCCAGAATTGTGGAATATGTGCGCAAAGTAATCCATAGATGTCTTGGGAATTTAGAAAGAGAAGGAGGGGAAATGTTCCAGTTTGAAACAGGCTTTGTACTTGACAGCCTTTAAGCCAACAGCAGTTAAGCTGTTTGTGTCAACCAGTTTTTGTGCTAGAGACAAAAATCTCTTTTTGGATGCAGTGGGTTGTTTTTCAGTGGATCACAGAGCTTTCCATTTGCTGTTTTTGTTACGAGACCATCTGATGTGTCTTCAGAGGGCACATAAAATTCATGCGCACCGAAGCTGATCACGCAAAATGACTTTGTTCTGCTTGATTGATCGAACAATCAACCACTGAGGATAGATAGTCTTGTCTACCTCAGTGCTGCTTAAAAGTTGTTGTTGTTTTTTTTGTTTTCTAGCCTGAGGTGAGTTCAACTTATCCAATTTTTTAAAAATCATTCAAGTGTGCATAATTCAGAAAAAGTCATTTCTATGGATTTAAAAGGCAGGAAACACACGAAGTCAGTAAGACACTAATAGACTTCAGCACCACGAAACAGACCCAGTAAAACACGAGCATCCCATTTACTCTTCACAGAATATATTTAAAGTATTTACGAGGCCTTTTATAAATTTACATGTATTTACAAGTTACCGTAGTTATGCGTCTGTGACTGTTTTCTATCGTTTGCTTTTCTGTTAGGATGCTGTGCTAATAGCATATAGTTAGTGTTTATAATCTTGGCAACTGGGAGCAGATGTGTTATTTCAGAGCGTCAATTGAATATTTATGTTGAAAACGGCTGCGACCTGGATAAACTTGCTGTTTGTATTTATTTATTTATTTTTAGTACCATGACAAAGATCCATTTCAGCTGCATTTCCTCTCCTCAACCAGCCCACACTGGGTTTTATCAGTGCATCTGGTGTTTGTTTGTTTTTTTGTGGCAATTTTATCACATTTCATGTAACGTTGTATTCAAAAACCTTCTCTCACAGACAATTCTCTTTTAGTTCACGCTGATGATGAAAATGATTCAACACTTAAACAAATAATGTCAAGGATAGGTGATGTGAATTTCCGTCATCGCGGTGTGTAGGATGCTTCTGGATAAGTTGAGGACCTCGGTGTTGATAGCCACTTATTTTAAGCCTTTTGAAAGGTAAAGTGGCTGTTGGTGCTGTGTTGCCAGCTGGGTGATGCTGCGGAGGCTCTGCTATATTTGTACCATATACAACTGAAACTACTACACACCTGGACACAATGCTTGAAAGAGCAGGGATGACAGATGTTGAATGGCACCCTGGCAGCAGTTTGAAAGCGCCACTCTTCCCTCCAGCTGACAAAATTCCAGTGGCCTCAATTAAAGTAGGACAGAGGAGTGCAGCCTCGAAGCATTTACAGCATTATCGCTGTAATTACTGGGGTAATTAGTCTGATATTATGGCCCACATAGTCATGGGAAGGAGGGCTGATGGAACTCCTCCAAGTTGTTGTTTTTTTTTCTTTCTGTGATAATATTCTTTTTTTTTTGTTAATATTTTTTATATTTCTTCCCTCTTATACATCTGTAATGTTGCGGAGAATCTCCCCGTCCTTAATAAAGATAATGTGATGTAGAGCAAAGCTAAATACACATTCTTTCCCATTTAATTATCCTGTCGTCACTGGAAATAAGCCTGATGAACTGGACACGCTCCATGATATATTTACTGATAGACATTTACTACATTTGCTGGTCGAGGAAGTATTTCGTTGTCTTACCACTGAAATGTGTAAGTAAGAACAAGTAAGAAATATAAGCAGGAACATGATGATCATTCATGAGCTACTATTGTGCATTCTACATTTGCTCGTAAATCAGATGCATTTTTCATATATAGCAGTCTTTGGCATTTTTCTGGCACGTTGAATTGCTGATTTATTTTATTTCTCTGCATACAGCTGTCTGGCTGATAAACATGTCATCTCTGGGCCAATTTCCTGAACGACTGCCATATTCCTAATCCCAAATTTGCAATATGAAAACGACCGGGATTGCATAGAGGAGTGAAAGTTATGTGCACTGTCTGTGCTTATAAGATGTTTAATGAAAATGAACAAATAAATACATAGAGAGAAGGGTGAGTTATGCCAGGATATTTCTGCTAAAGTGTCTGGATAAAAAAAATACCACCTTTGGATAATTTGCCCAGTGTATGTCTTGTCAGCAAACTTTACATATTTTAACCAGATGATTAAAAAAGAAATCAGTATGTTCACACTGGTATTTATCCAAAATACTGTACATTAAATAAAAAATGTACGAAGTCCACACAGTAGCGCCCCTGTGGGTTCACCTGTGTGTTCATCCTTCTTCTGACCACATGATGGCAGCATAACGCCACACATCAGAGTCCGTCTCCAGTCGTGCACCACGAACACCTCGCGACTGTGTGTGAGTGTGTGTGACTTAACTGGTACCTGGGTGGTGCTTGAGGTTTCTCTCTGGTGACTCATTCATCCTGGGATGACTAACACACAGGCACCACAGTGGACAGTCATAACTGCCGTCGGAGGGAAGGCTTGGTTGCGGACATTTTTACTTGTTTTTGTTATCTTTGGAGAGTTTTATTTGAAAGAGTGCCCTCGGATACCTTGTAAAAGGAAAACAGTGGTTATTTTGTCTGCTCAGCATTCAGGCTGGACGTCATCTTGATAATAACAGCTGTGAACTGGCAGCTGAGACGCCTATAGAAGCGGAGAAATGAGCGTCTGTGCACGGCGGCCTCTCAGCCTCCATCTTTTCTGTCACTCTCCTGTAATACAGACACAAGATGGATGAATAATGTTGTAAAAATGATGAATGAGCATAAACAAACAACAGTGACCGCACTTAAATGGGATTTAGTGGAGTGTTTGTTGATTTCAGCACTTAATTTTTCTTTAGCTGCATCATTGGCTAAAGTTAATTAAAGACACCAAGAACCCTGCTGAAAGATGGATGCAGTTCACACTATGAAAAAGTGTCCAACCCAAAAGATTGGCATATTTGAATTTTATTGGAGACACTCACTAACTTGAATTCCCATTTTTACAAAGCTCACTTTCTCTCACATAATTATCATTTTCAGCCATCCCACTTTTCCTTTGCGGAATGTTTTTTCTTCTTTTTTTTTGACTTAATATTCCTCTTGCTTTGTGCATTCAATCTGTGTTTCTCCAAAAAAAAAAAAAAAAAAGGGGGGGGTTTGGCAGAACATAAGAACCACAATCTGGTTATTTCAGAAAAAAAAAGAGAGAAGAAAAAGAGTGCCGCTCATTTGAATGTGCTTGCTCAGACCTCTCTGACACACGTGCATTGACACATGCCCACCCAAAAACAGGCCGAGAATGGCATGGGAATGTTTTCTGCAGCCACTGTGGTTGCTGGTGGTAACCAGTTAAATGGTGCTCATTAACTATGTAGATTCAGCATCGCTCTTCTCCTGCTTGATCTCTCTTTCTCTTTGCAGCTCCCCGTCAGCCTCTCGCGTCCCTCTGCCTCTCTTTTTCCACTCTTCACATCCTTACTCCCTCCTGTCAGGGCTGGGATTTGGTTTTTTACTGACATGTGAGCTGTTGCTGAGAATGACTGTGGAATCAGTAGCTCAGAAATGACTTTTTTTTTTTTTTTTTGCTCCATGTTTCTTCTTGTCGAATATTGTCAGACCTTTTGACCGCAGGACGTATTTGAGGCGGTCTAATTACGCATTGTGTTTCCTTTAAATTCTCTTGTTCTGTTATCTCTGACCTCACCCCGACACAGGCTGTGTAGGTTTGACCACTGAGACTTGCAGTTATGTAAATTGGTCATGTAGGATACGCCTCGTCTGTCCTTGACCCTCATCCTCTGGTAGCACTTGGGTTTCCATGACTACAGGGCATCTCCTGTAGATCTACGCTCCATGTTACACAGAATTTTTTTTTTTTTTGAAGCTTTACCTTTTCACAAGTTTGGAGTCTAGCTGACACTGTGGTCGTCATCAGATGATAGTGGCATGAATTTAAATCGTTAATCGTTCCTCTATCACTCGACCACATCCCCGTACTTCATCGCTCTCTCTGTAAAGCTTTAATGTTGGGTGTGAAGGGACAGAAGGTTGAGATCCCCCCACCCCACCCCCCCACCCCTCAAAACTGATCCTTACCAGCTTTCTTAAAATTTAAGGAAAAGCTTAAGTTATATTACAGTATCACATACTTGATGTTCTGTGTACGCCTGTTCCAAGCCCTCCATTGCTTACACTATTAAAAACCCAAGATAGCCTGTGGTTATTGCAGCACTATGACATCAAATGGAAACGATGTGGCACTGTGCAATATTTTGTTTTTCCTCTCTAATTTAGCTTGACATTTAAATATTTTCTGAAACTCCAAGCAGGAGTTTGTAGTTGCACTTACTGGCTGGCACAGCATAATTCAAGAGATTATGCTAGCTCCTACCCGAGTCGTTTATTATTTCAGCAAGATATGAATTGTGCCACACTCACGTCGTCCTCTTTTTTTTTTCCGTGCAGAGCGAAGGGAGAAATTTCATCGTTTGTGTCAAGTGTGTAATCTAGCAGGCTATATGGAACACGCTGCCTCTCAGCAGCTGTTCGTCTGTTATGGTGATGGGGCTCTTGGCAAGCCCTTTTCCAAACAGAGGCCCACACACCGGCTATGTGAAGGCATTTCACATGCCTATGAGCTTGCAGACTTAGACCCCCTGGAGCCATCTGAGCACACTCCACCCAGTTTTGGAGACTCTGTTCAGTAAAGCATCAGTAGAATATACCTGTTTGAAGTAGTCCGCTTCTTTGCTTTGCTGTGTGAATGCACATTCTCATTCCCAGCTCTTCAGGTGCTGGTGGATTAAAAACCCATCAGCTCTGGACCTACATATAACAGCAGTCCAAAGGTTTCTAGCACAGCTTTACCCACTTCTTACATTGCCCACTAGTCTACTTACAATTATATTTTTGTTTTATAATGTAGTTTTTAGGATGTATTCTACCTACATTCCACATTTTGATTACTATTTTTGTTATTGTTCTACATACTACGACTGCAGTGTTGACATTTTCAGGCTGCATCTGCATATTTATCCTTCTGCAGAGATAACTTTTTTTTTCTTTTTTGCTTCCTACTTCTACTGTTGTACTACTTCAAGGAAGAAAAAAAATGTAGTTAAGGTTAACCAATAAGAGCACTTGATTGGGGTTGGAAAAGCACCATGGTTAGATGTTTTCCACATTCTTGTGGCGATGCACCCCAACATTGTTGCCATCTGTAGCAAAACTTAAAGTTTTGGCCTTAACCACTTTCACAAAACAGGTGCTGACTCTCATTATGTGACAAATTAGAAGTTGCAAAGCATTGTTAGATCTGTTTATATCTTCTTTTTTTTGGTGGCTGTAGTGGCCTTTATTTAAAGTCGTCAGACAGGAAATGGGGGGAGAGGGGAGGGGGCCAAAGCAACAGGGCCATGGGCCAGAACTCGAACCTAGACCAGTCACCAGCCTGCTCAACCCAGTCAGCTATCTGGCGCCCCCCATTGATAGTTTCTAAGTATTTCAACATCAGTTTTATATGTCAGTCCATGGTCTGTATACTGTGGACCTTCAGGATGCACTTTTTTCTGTCTGGGTAGTTCAGATTCTCTGTTAAAAAGCCCTGTGATGTGGATGTGAAGTGGAGGCCACTGTGGGTACGTGCTGCAAATAAACAATTCAACACGCATTTCATCGCTGCTGCGTAGTGTATTGTTAACCCGCGCCCCCCAAGTCCCTCATGTCCAAGGTTTTCTCACAGCTGTTTGTTAACACAGTCATAGTGAATGAAGGAAAGGAAAACATGCGCGACTTTTATTTCAAAGAAATCATTTTACAGCGTGCAATTTCAGTTCTCTTATATGGCTGTCAAACATTCCTGTCTGTCAGCGTGCGACTCTCCTGGTGCTCTCATGTTATCTGTCTTACTGTTTCTCCGTCTTGTTTGAAGTAACTCGTAAAGGTCATATATTTCTCAGAGCGTGTTTGCCAGCATTATGTCTGCGTCCTCCTCCCTTAGCCGCAATGTTTATTTACACTGCACCCACTGTATTTTTAAAGTAATCCTGGACAGAACAAACTGCCCCCCATCCCCCTTCGCAGCCTGTCCCCTCCCATCTCCCCTTTGCATCCCAGACCAACTCTTCCTCCTTAATTTACATGATTCTTCTCACCTGTGTCATCCCTCTCCCCGACCACCCCCTCCCCGTCATCACCTGAGGCCCACACAGTTCCACTGTGGTATTTTTTTCTTTCCATCTGCTCTTACGTTCTATCGCGCCGGCACCATTCTGTCCATTATTAAACACCTGAAGTTGCCTTACACCTTCAGAAGCCAGCCAGGCATCAAATTGATCCCTGCCCGTTGAGTATAACCTGCAGCGGGACTGAGCCTGGACCAGAACTCAGGTTCTGAGTGGTTTAGGGCCCAAGAATGTGGTCAAAATCATTTCTTTGCAAGCACCAGGTCTTCTGTCTCCCTCCCTTCCTCCCTCCCGGCCTTTCTCTCTCTCTCTCTCTCTTTCTCTCTCTCTCCCTGCATCCCTCCTTCCCACCCCTCTACCCTGTCCAGACTCTCTGTCTGCACTGACACCGCCTTTAATAAGGGGGAGAGGGGTGCACTGTTTATTTGTGCGGTGCAAGGTTAAAAACTTCCCCCTTAATTGACATTCCGGTAACACTTTCCAATAATGGGGTGAGCAATTTCCTTGAAATTGATGTGTGTCCACCGCAAGGAAAAACACCGCTTCTAGCTTTCACTCACCCATGGATGACCTACACTTGTGCTCTGTCTTTGTCTGTGTGTGTGTGCGTGCGCGCGCACTCGAGAGGTTTTGTCAGCGTGAGAAATCGTCTGAGTGGCCCTCGACTAGCAAGATCCATGCGTTTATAAGATGACAAGCACCCATCAGGTTTATCTCTCTTCTAATATAATGTGTTTGTGAGAGTGCATTTTGTCTGTGCTTTATATATACAAACGCTGCATGCAGGTGTATGCATGCCTGTGTGTCCGCTGAAGTGACATTTCTGTTTGTCACACACACCCACAAGTGACAGCTGCATCAAAATGCTAAAATAAATCCATAGCAGAAGGCTATGGCCAGGCTAGGCGACTGCTTCGGGGTAGTCTGTGAGAAAGTCTGCAGACCCCTTCCACCGCTGCAGACTGCATCCTGGGCCTCAGCGGTGACTGCTGGACTTGTGGCGTAGTGTCGGTTGGCGTCAAATGCATGTGCGCGTGTCAGGGGGAGAGCAAGAGCTGGAGCGTAAAGGACATTACGAGTCAATACATAGATGGGTGAATGTGATAAATGTATGATTGTGTGAGTGTGTGTGAGTGTGTGTGTGAGTGTCTGTGTGTGGCTGCAGGCAGACGCTGGCTGGTTCCTGGCCTTGTCATTCTGTCTCCCACACACTCTCTGATGTGGTTTGAGGCTGCGGCTTTCACTGTGGAGGGGGATCGCCACCGCACACACTCACGCTGTTCTCACATGTCTGCGGAAACACACATTGCGCAGTGGTATGCAGTCACATTCTCAGAAATGCAGACACACATACTGAGTAAACGCAGCCATGCACGCACACACACACACACACACATACCGCTCAACCCTTGAACGATGTAACAACGCAACGCCCGCTTGCCTAAGTATCTGAAGAGACGCCGAAATGCTCCCATAGATTAACAGACACACGCACAGCGCTAGACGCCAACCGTGGTGCTGGTGGGCTACCACAATAAGCGGTTAGTTAAATAATATCAGAGACAGATGTTGGCTCTGCTCCCATCACATCATGTGCGTGTTTTTATCATGTGCCTGTGATTGAGAATAAGAAGGGCAGCGCTGATATGCAGTTCCTTGGGAACACATGTTTTCTTCAAAATTAATACATGTGCGGACTGTCAGTCATTTGTAGCGTTGAAATGGTTTAGCAATTTAAATTTTTAAAAAAGAAAAGAAATCTATACCTAATCAGAAAAGCCTTTGGGGCAGATACATATTTTTGATAACAATCTATCATCTTAATATACATAATTCATGATACCAAGTATCATGTTTCATGTAGGTTAATGTTCAGATTTTTCTTGGCGCAGCTTCTGATCGTGTACTTGAGGTCAGAAGCAGCAATCTTCTAGGCCAACTGACTTTCCCTGATACTTTACGATGGCGGATCCTTTTTTTTTTTTTTCAAGGGACTGAAAGGTTCTCGTTCCAAAGAACCAACAGAAAAAAAAATCTGTCTTTCATGTCTCCTCTCCGCTCTCTCGGTCTGAGAGCTGTGAGGCAGGATGAAGCTGAAAACTGGGCCATGTGGGCACCTTCCCACAGGGTTGTGCACATTTGTTTGCACCTTACAACACAACTTTAATACCGTTTTGTTTTAAAACACAAAACAAAAATAGCTCACAGTGTTGGCCCACCTGTCTTTTAGCTTTAGTCACTCTCTTCAGTTACTTTAAGACTTTTAAGTGGATAAATGTGTAAAATGATGTGAAAATGTTCAGTTCTCAGTTGAACATTAGATACTTTTCAGAAATTTAGTTTCAAATCGCTGAAATCGAGGAGGATTCCGTGATTCAGGAACTGCTGTCTTCCTTTATTTTTTAGGACTGGTCTACCTGGACATAAGTGGAGGAAAAAAAAAATACTAAAATGTTTTGAGCCAAAGAAACAAAGCCCTGCTTTCATTTCTTTATGCAGAAGTGAGGAGTGAAGGAGGTATAATAACCTTTATGTACTTACATTCACTTAACATCTCTTCATTTTGAGGTCTTTTTAGTCTTTTATATTGCTGCATACTTCAGGGACTAATAGTACACTTCAATTTGTCATATTTGCCGATCAGCGTCTGTGATGTACGTGAGCACACGGATCTAAGCTCTTTTTAAGGATTTCGGTGAAATTTCTTTTCATTAACATACACAACCTCCTTAGAAATATTGGCAAAAGGAGTTGATAAAGTCCATCTGTCCATCCATTAGGTTAGCTTATCTGGGTTAGAGAGGCCCAGACCTCCCGTCCCCCAGCACCGTCTTCAAGCTCTTCTGGAAAGATACGGAGGTGTTCCCTGTTCAGATAGAGAGCTAGAATGTCTCCAGTGTGCCCTGGGGTCTGCCGTGGGACTTCTTCTGGGTGGACGTGCCCAGAAAACCTCCCCGGGGAGGCATCCAAACCATATCCTGAACCGCCTCAATTAGCTCCTCTCGATGCGGAGGAGCTGTAGCGTTTTGTGCTGCATGATTTTCAGAAAATTAGGACGTCCAGGATTTTACTGACGTTTTCTGCTCACATTCATCACATGAGTCAAAATATATGTTTCTTTTTATCCTTTCTTTTTATAACTGTAATTTAAAATTTTAAGAAAAGGTTTGCTGTGATAAGATCATTGACGAATTGCCTTGAACTAAGACTCAGTATTTTCACTAATTTTAACCATCAACTTCTGTCATGCAGTGAAAAATAATCCAATTACCACAACCCGATGCAATACATCAAACAAACTGTAAAAACAGAGTGAACCCTTCGTTCTGTTTTGGCAAAAGGTTTCATTTATTTAGCAGCCGCTTCAATCGAATAGAAACGGAAAATATTGTTTTCGTTATTTCAGACAGCGGACGGGCTTGCGGTCGTCTGCTCACAGAGCGAAGGCTCATTTATCTGTGCTGTTAATTTTGCCATCATATATCCTGAGAGTTCATCTGACACGGCTGACAGGACGTCAGACTCACTCATTCAGCGTGCAGACACACAGGCACTCACTCAGGCGAGATCTATGCACACATACTGTTGAAAAACCACAGTCTCTTGTGTACTTGTATCCACAAACCAGATAAGTTCCCTCTTTCTCTCACTTTCTCACATACACAAACACACTCTCACCCTCTCGCACTCACACACACATACACACACACCAACACACGCTCAGAGAGCCTCAGCAGATGCTCTGTGTTACTGACCCCTTCTGGTTACCAGCTGAATTAAACATTTGAGTTGACATCTTTTAATACATTTGTTCTATTTTCAAATAAATCTTCAATAAGATATTACACTTCTGAAAGTCCACATTTAAATTAGAGATGGAGGAATCTGGAAAAACAAAAGGTTCAAGCTTGTTTGACTCAGTGTACTTTTGTACAAAAGAACAGACAGTTTAGTTTCAGGACAGTAGATTAAAATACTTTTGTTTAGTTCCCTGACTGCTCGCTGAGAACGTTCACGCTGTCGACGTCACTTAAATCACCTTTAGCTTCTTTTCATGGCAGCCTTTGCACTGCTGCTTTATGATTGACATTAATAAGCAGATCCACAGAAAAACACAATTTAGCGCTCAGGTATGCTTGGAGTTTATTTGAACAAATGTATTACTCTTTCCTGTATCATTATCTTGTCTATCTCGTCCTGTGACTGCTATGCTGCTGAAACAAACTGTTTTGTCACGGAAATGAGTTTGCAGTGACTGCATCCTTCTGCAAACACGCCACCGTCTTATCTCTGTAAGGTCAGTCCTGATTATCAGTAATGGGCCCTGCCACTACCAGAGTTGTTTGTATCTCTTAGACGGCTCTTGAGAGGCCCTGCCGCTTCTTATTTTCTGCAAGCCTGTCTCTTTAAGGTGGTGTTTGTTTATACCGTGGCTCAGCTCAGTGAGACCTGTGCAGGCTCAGTGCTGGGCTCCTTTCATAGGGGCTCCATTTTGTTCTTAATAAAATGGCACTCAGTGGCCGAGGGACTGGCAGGCACCCAGCTCCCTGGGAAACCAAAGAATGCTGGCCTTCATTTAGCGACAAACAGCTACTGCCTGAGGAGGCTATTTCTCCACTCCGCTCCTCAATACTACTGCTGCTGAGGCCTGTGTGTGCATTTGTGCGTGTGTGTGTGTGTGTGTCACCGTGGAATGGGGCCACGGTTGAAGGAGTCAGGTATGGCAGCTCCTCACATAGCTTGTCTCTTGTTGACGTTTGCTTACACCATTCTGTCTTTTCTGTTAGCATCCCCGTCTTGGCTGGCCTCTTGAAAACATGCAGCACCACTTCTCCTTCTCATCCCCTGCTTCTCTGGCCCTCGCTCTCCTCATCGCTTGGTGTGAATGGTGGGAACAGAGCAGCCATTAAGATGCATATTTAGAAGTGCTTACCCCCTCCTCCTCCTCCCATCTGCCGTACACTCTCATAAGACACACATACACACACTGTAAGTCGCTAAGAGTGCCTGTCACCAGGGACACATGCATCATTACACACTTGCACACGCACACTCATTCACACTGAGGCATTCTTGTTGGAAAGCTCCACGTTATTGGTGGTTTCAAGCACAGGCAGGACTTTTCCCGATCTGTCATCCGCTTCTACTCCTTGTCCCTCACTCAAATATGTCGTAGAAAGAGGCCCACAGGTATTATTTTTACCTATATTTTAACACGAGTCATGCTGACGGGGTGAGAAGGACCCTGGATTTGATCACACGTGAGCAGGAGCAGCTGTGGATCCAGTAATAAGGTTTCAAACCCTACGTGATATGTTGACACAGATGGAAACAAAGCGAGACGTGACAGTCAAACGCGTGTCCTTCAGGTTGGGAAGGTTTTTCGGCGATCTGATAACCCGAGCTACCTGAGCTCTAACATTTCCAAGATCTGTGTAGGTAGAAATCGGTGCGCTGCCAAAATAGTAACAGAAAACTGTGTGAGCGACGCAGACAGATTATGTGGGACAGCAGATAAGTAGTTGAGGACATGAAGAAGGAGCGAAGGATTGTCATGCACAGGCAACCGTGTACAGACGGCGTTTGTCTCCACGTTTCTTTGGAAACTGAGGGGAACAGAAAAGAGTTGGCTGACATATATTCATAGAAACAAATATCAAGAGAAAATGGGAAACATGATTGAAGAGGGGTTGAAGATGATACATAAAAAAGAAGGAAATGACAGACACATGCAAACATGAAGAGTGCTGGGAGGGAGCGGAGGATGAAGGAGAAGCGGAGGCTGGGAAAGAGGAATGAGGGAGTGTCTTTTGTCTCCTCCTAATGGGACACATATGAAAGACTTTGGAAACAATGAGTCACCACAGAGCAGGACTGTCGCCACTATCGGGCCCGAGCAGGCTCTCAGTTCAGGACGATTATGCTGGTGCTTGTCATGTAGCCTCAGACTTTTTTGTTTTGGATAAGCGGCACCGTTTTGCCGCCTTTCAGGGTCATTTAGACTGACTGATTTTTGTCATAATGAGGTGATATGGGATTGTTAGCTGTAAAAGAGCATTCTCATGTGCTGGTGGAGAAACCCAGCCATCTCACACAAACACGCTTTAATCATTTCTGTATTGTTCTGTCACCACTGAAGAGATACTCCAGCTATGACCTCATCTCAAAGAATACCGGCAGAAATGGCCCTCAGCTGATGTGCTGCATTTAAGTGTGGCGTGGCTGGACGTGATGAAAGACAGGTGTCACGGTAATGACTGCCACTGATGTATAGATGGGCAGGTGGAAGTTGGACAAAGAGGAAAGATACACGTAAATCCATTTTAGAGAGTTATCCGTTCTCTCCTCTGTCAGCTGCTGCCATTTTTCAATATAAAGTATTTCAAAACAAATCCTCTGACTCCTCCGTTATTGCCCCACCCACCCCACTCACACACACCCACGCATACACAAGCACACACAGTCAGACTTTTAGGTACAAGCTGTGCCTCTTCTTATGATGTGACCCCACCCACCCAAAGATACACACAAACACACATACTTAAAAAAA
>JBAMYA010000011.1:4164734-4187708 GCA_037176975.1 Arrhamphus sclerolepis
ATTGATGTTCACACATAACACATGATAAACCTTATATATACCGATATATATGTATATATATATATATATATATATATATATATATATATGTATTTGTATGTATGTATGTTAAACAACTGCCCATTACAGAATAGAGAGGTGATGGTGATGGAATGTAGAGAAACAGTCTTTGCCAGTGGTCACAGTGGAAAGTTAAGAGGCTTCATGCGACCAGTAAGCTTCACCACATCACAAAGAAAGAAGACTATAGATCATGTACTGCACACCAGCTGTTTTCATCATACCATAACAGAAAAAAAAAATGTAGACACAGAGATAGATATTTTGAGTCGTATCCTGGCTGTCTGGCTCAGGCTAATGCCCTCTTCAGTGAGGTGGAATGGCACATAAGCTCCCATTAATACGGGAATGAGTTGAATTTAGCTCCGTCTGCCTGCACGGCTGGCCTGGCCACCCCCCCGGCTTTCCATGAAGTGTGGGGACAACACTTACTGAAAAGCTCTGTGCTGTGCTCCGGCATGCCACACCCTCCTGACACCCCCAGCGCTTTTCCTTTGTTCTCTAACTATAGCCGTAGCCATGCCAAGGCCCCCTGACTTAAATATTCCACTATAAAACAAGTGATAATGAACATGAAAAGCACCGAGTGCTGGTAGTTGACTGAGCCCCTAAGCACGTACCGTTAAGTTCATGCACACAGACACACACACAGACACGTATGTGCATGCGCAAAGCTATATTACAGTCAAAATACACACGCATAACCCCACTCCCCCACCTGCATGTGCTCTTTGACTTTAGAATTTAAAAGGAAAGTGAGGAAAGAGTGGATAAGAGACCTACAGTGGAAAATGATTGATCCATTTTAAGGGTCCTATAAATCCACCAGCTGATGTGAGTATAAATGGAGGGTGTGCATGTCTTTCCTACCTGGCAACCCTTCTCAGCATCACAACAGGGATATTTATACTGTCCATCCTACAGTAAGACCTTGACAAACCCTTCACTTGTCAGGAATGGACAAGGAAATAATGCATACATCATTGTTTTTCATATTGACACTCGTGCTCCAACTTGGTGCTTTGTTAATTGCTGTGAAGTATATCTGTAAAAAAAAAAGTAATGTGCTGATTCATGAATGTTACTATTATTGACTGTGTTTGAGTGTGAGTATGGCTATTGATGAGTGGTGAGAGCTTTTACAGTAAACTGTATATCACTGACTGTGGAGCGTCTGTACTAAAGGAGACTCCATGTAAGGGTTGCCTGTCTTTGGAGCTCCCTGGAGTGCCCAGGCAGCCAGGCACCTTTGACCAGGAGTAGGCCCCCTCAGGCCTTCACACACACAGGCACACACACACACACACACACCCCTCTCTGTGGGCCCCTCACTCTCCCTGGGGTGAGATGAGCCCACTAAGGCCCCTCCTGGAGCTGTTCCCTCTACAGCCTAGCATCTCCACCTCTCCTACCAACTGCTCCACACAGACGTGGCCGAAAGCCAGCGGACGCCACTGTCTGGATCAGGGCTTGACGGTGGTGGAAGATGTGTGTGTGTGTGTGTGTGTTTAACTGTGCACGTGCCTGTATATGTGCATGTGTGAGTGTGTTTTTGTGTGTTTGTGTATATGTGCAGTAGACGGGTGGGGGGTGGGGGCTATCCCCAGACACAAGTTGCTCAGTTTTTTGGAAAGTCTCTGGCCCACCCAAGAGGAAAGAGTAGGAGGAGAAGATGGTGGTGAGGGAGGGGGGACCAAGGCCTTGGGGGAACAAAGCCTTATTTCAAACTTGCCGAAAACAGGGGTCTTTATGCTGTGATGCTGGGGCCCCCTCCTATGTAGGGAGATGTTATCGCAAAGATGCAATATCCACCTCTGCATAGGGCCAGAGTGCGGGTGCATAGGCCCCCAGTGTTACACTAAGTACTCTGGGGCACTGACCTCACTAATGAAGTCTCACTTGGCTGCTGCTAGCCACTACTGTACCCTCCTTTGTCTTTCGCATGGAGATCTCTCACTCTGTTTATCTGTCAGCCTGGCTGGCTGGCTGCTAGTAACAGCTGCATCTGTGTGACCATTGGCCATATTTTGTCTACTTTGAAGGGTTGTTTAGAAAGCTTAATGTTTGTTTTAGTTAGGCAGTGTTTATTTGTTTTGTCTGCCTTCTTCAATTGTTCTGTGTTCCTTCCCTTTGGGTTTGAAAGTCTTTCTTTGTAGCTCATCTATCAGTATGATAGATGAATGTCTCTGAGGCCCACTTTAAACCGTCTACCTGATTTACTGTCCGGTTATCTTCCACAGACCGTCTGACATTGAAGCTTTCACTCATCTAACCCTCTTTTAAGCTCGATGTGCCTTTTACACAAGGCCTTGAGTTGCGTTTCTAGATGTTACACCAAGCTCTTTAGGGAATCCGCAAGTGGGAAAAGGGAAATTTGATTTTGTGAAATGGAGATCGGGAGGAGAAGTGCGATTAAAGTGGACGACCCACATTCCTGTGTGGAGCCAGTGGCCTGGGGATAGGATTTGCTCAGTTTTCCTGACAACTTGGAAATCCCACCACTCCACGGCTTGATCCACGTCTCAGCTTGCATCTTCTGTCCAGACCCAAAAGTTGAAGAGGAAAATTATATTCATTTAGGGGAGAGGCAGATGAAGGCTCTAAGGAGTTTGTGCAAGTTTGAAGCTGATTACTTCATTTCATCATAAAAGCACATTGATGTTGTTCAACATCTTGACCAGGGAACAGTGTGATGGACTGGTGGTTCCAAGTTTTTTTGTTTTTTTTTTTTAGACAAATCTAAATCCCAGCAAACCTATCCTTGGTTTATTTGAGTAAAATCTGGACTCTGTCATGACAAAATTTGAATTTAGTTGAAACAGTTAAATTAATGTGTTTTATGCAGGCATCATATTGGATAGATACGTCCAAGCTGACACCCCTTCACCAAAGCCATCGGGCAGGGGTAGTGTCTCCCTTTCTCTGAGGCAACAGGAAAAGAGAAAAGGTCTTTCAGCAGTTCCGCACCCTAGTGGGCCAAAGTGGAACGTTCGATTTAGCACCCACTGTGTTAAAAGATGAAAGAGCTTTGGGATGACATTAGGGAGCACTGAGCATTAGGCGGGCGGGTGGGTAAGTTGGTGTGTGTTTGAGTAAAGGTGAGGAGGGGGGTTGACGGTGCTGGGGGAGTTATATCTCTTTATCCCGTCTGGCGTGCTGCGGATGGGCTCTACCCACGTCAGCTGTCCACTTTACTCCAGCTGCCAGTTGCCGTGCAGTCCAAAGCTGGACTGTCTGCTGGTGGATTACCTGGACGAATGCATGTAGCCTTTCATCCCCTTTTACACTTCATATATGGCTCACCCTGCCCTGTCTGAAAGCCTTCACCTGAGCACCCCGGAATGGGCCTGGGGTGCAGTTATAAAAAGATAAAGGCGTCCAAGGCTTGGGTGTGGTGGAGCTTGACTAAAGCGGGGGCAAGGGTTTGTCGGGAGACTGCTGTACGGGTGTTTATGGGGGCTAGCCAGGATTAGTTGGTGGTTGGCAGTTATTGATTCAATTTGAGACGCTTTTTCATCTACAAGCCGTTTAAGGCCCGTGCACATGCTAGCTTCCTCCAAAGGGCCCTAATCCATGCTGTTTATAAAAGGAATATGCCTTTGGTGTTGGAGGAGATACTCTGAATGCTTGTGCTGCAGCAGAGGAGGCATCTGTCATTTGTGTGTTTGGTTTGGGGCGGGGGGGTTGGCATTTTGGCTTCAGGTTTTAGAGTTGTGTGTGAGTCGCCATACTTTCGGTATGCACACATTATTTTTTCTGCCGCCTTTATTCATTTATTCATGCGCTTTGAAGTGCACACACTTTGCGGTTCAAGTATGTGACAATTTTTCTTCACCATCACAAACAAGAACTTGGCCATTTTATTTACATATGATGAAAGCAGCGTATTAACTTAAATGCAGTGACTAAGTGCTGTGAAAACAGATGTAATTCAAGTAAAGATGTGTCAAGTTTTTCAGTCTCTTTGAAAAAGGAAAAAATTGCCTAATGTTGTCACCAAGGTGGCAGGATGACTGAAAAGAAGCAACATGATTGACAGGCACCTGAGGAGAGACGGGGCAGTGAGCAGAGGTTAATGAGAGGGCCAACAGAGGCTGATGGATGATGAAAGAGTGATTCAGCTCTTTTTCTCCTCCCCTTGTGTTTATTCTGAGATTGTCATTTGTCATTGGTGGAGGGCCTTTCTTTCATTCCTGCGACAGCCAGCTCCAAATCATGCGCAGACAGATGGAGGGGCCAGTAACTCAAATAGAGATGGGATGTGGAGAGGTGGGTGGAGGGACCAAGGCCAGCATCTCATGTTTGATGTCTCTCCCTGGGGCCTCATCCGCTCTGTCAGCCCCTGGATGGTGCTGACAGATGGAACTTCTAGACACCAACCCATCAGGGACAGTGGCGCAGAAGTATGAAACAGAAAAAAGAATGAGTGTGAAAGATGAAAGGCTCAATGAATGAAGGCTGACGTATCAAACAATATAAAATCTCGGCAGTAAATTTCATGGAGTTAGCCTTTAATAAACAGGACTTCACAAATTTAAGTGACCACTGTGCTAATTTGTGGCACATTTTCACTTGTGAAAGGATGTTACTAAACTTAGATCTTTTCTATCCTATTTATCCACTTCCAAAGTGTTATTAGTTATTAGTGATCATCAAATGACAAAGGTCACATAATAGCTTGAGCTGGGAAAATAGTACAGTAGTTAATGCCTGCTGCTACAGGTAACCACTAGAGGCTGACAAACTGCTGTGACTAGCCACCGCTTATCACAGCTACTGTGCTCCAGAGCCACACAGCATAAGACCAATCAATAAAATAATGCTTAGACTATTTTGATTTTCAGTACTAATTTTCCCACAAATAAACACTCATCCATCTGAGATTTAAATTTCTAGTCTGAAAAACAGTTTGGATATAACTTCTTTTTTGATGCCTGCACTCTCATCCACTTCATTGCTTTTGAAGGGAGCACATGACACTCACATATTTTAAATCTTGAGAGCATGCTTCCAATGGCAAAGGGCATTTTTATTTAATATTACCGCTCTGCTAAACACAATTTTCCTGGATGCGTGAAAATGCATTTAGCAAATCAGTTGTAGACTTTTCTCTTTGCATCCATGTCTGTCCGGCAAAAGTCTTCTTTGATAATTGAAGTCTACGTCGTACTCAGTGTGGAATTTGAGAAGGTGTCTTCTGCAGAATATGGCAGATTTGAAACCTAAAATAAATATATATATAAAAAAAAGAAAAAAAAGAGATGTGAACTCTTTGCTCACATATTTATATTTACTAAAGAGATTGCAAAGAGATCCCAAAAGCTGAATGATGATGAAGGTAACAAAAAAGCTTCATCAGCCTGATGAGGACAGCATCTGGAGAAGGCCGGACCATAAATCTCTCCCAAAAAAAAGCAACATCACAAGAGCAGCAGCCCAAGAAAAATGCACATGGAGATCAACAGTGAGTCTCCTGGGAGACCTCACCTAGACTGATGTCCACCATTCTTCCGGTACATTACCCACCAAAGATGAGCAGGTATTTAAAGAGACAAGAAGTTGTCGGTATGTTGTAGCGGGTATGTGGGATCGACCACCACAAATGCTGAAACCACCTCCTAGTGGTCTGTTGCAGGGCAGCTCATGAATCCCAGTATGCCAACATGGTGCTTAGTGAATATGCTACATGGATTTTCTTCATGACTTCAAATTTGAGTCTGCAAGCATTTGGCACAAAGCTGCTCTGAAAAACACGGGATTTCACTTGATATTTGTCTAGTTTGGTGGGCTTGTTTTACTGAGGAAGTGAGAGGACCTTTCTTTTTTTGTGTGTGTGTAAAAGGTAGAGCCTCTTCATCATCTGATCAATATCACAGTCTGCTCTTGAAATGTCTACAACGTGTTGGATGCTATAAAAAAGGATTAAATTGGGACTGGAGTAACAAGTCTTTAATCACATCAAAATCATCTTAAGACATCAAAACGGCTCGTTTTCATTTGGTTATTCCGGTTAAGCCGCTGATGTGTTATAAGATCTGTTAATTTGTTTCTATTAAGAGAAGCTATTTATACTTTTCAAGCTCATGTTTTGAAGGAAGGATTCCTCAGGTCCAGTTTATAACTTTATTAAGTCCATGCTAGGAACAGAAATCTAGATGGCCACTTGCAGATCGGCAATTCTGCAATCGTTAGCATTATTTGGAAGTTCATGTGAGTGCTGTTTACAAGTGGAAAACTGATAAAATAAGATCTCTTGGATGTTGTGTGAATATAGTAGATGTTTTAAAGCTGTGGCTTGCTAGTCACTGGCTTTCTTCCACGCCTCCTTCGCTCAGTTGGCTCAACAGAGCGTGGCTGTCTATCCAGTTGAGTTGCGTCTCAAGTGAGCTGGTGTACTTTGCTCTCCCTTTTTCAGAACAGTGGGAAGTAGTGATGTGTCTTCCAATTAAACCGCCATAAATTTATCCCCAGGGTACCTGAGCAGCTTGCTCAAGGGTTGCTTGTAGCTTGTTCAGTTGCTTTCTCAATTTATCTCAAGGGTACCTGAGTAGCTTGCTCAACAGAGATTTATTTGGGCCTGAAATTTTATATGACGCCGGATGTTTCGCACATTTTTTCGCCTCCAAGCCATGTTTCAGAAATGTTTTTAAGGAAAAAGTGAAGAAGCTTGCATCTTTGTCTACATCGTTTTGGCTTCAGTGAGTCTCAGGTTCAAATGGACATATTTTGGGGGTTATGAAATGAGCTGTCATCTTTGTTAGGCCGACTTGTACATCAGCTGGAAGAGTTTTGGGAGGACGTGAAGAGGAAAGATTGTCCCACTACTGAAATCAAAATGCCTGGCAGCCGTGTTTAAGCTTAGGGCCAAGGGGCAGGTCAAGTTTAGCTTCAGTGGCCTTTGCAGCGCCAAGCTAATTTAACCCCACACCCCGCTCTCTCTCGCCCTCTTTCTCTCTCTCTCCTCCTCTCTCCCTCCATTATGTACTGTATTTGTCTTTCTGGTTCCTGCTGCAGGCCATTTGTGAAAGTGCCTTACATGGGCTCGTGCACAAAGTTTGATTCATTCTTATTCGTTACTCATTTCTCATTTCAGTCTTATTTCTTGCTCCAGTCTTGTTAAGAAAAAAACCTTGCATGTAATGCATCAAGGTTTGTGCGTGTTTATGTGTCACATGGACTTTGACAAGCGTATGTGTCGAATGTCCTCTTATAAACTAAAGTCTTAGAGCAACGACTCTTGAGATACTTCAAAGAACTTTAAAAAAAATTATGTTGTTTTAGCAGCTTAATCTCAAATGTTCTAACGTTCCGACTGCCTTCTCCTTCTCCGTCTCTTCTTGAACATGTTTTCTTTTCTTCTCTCATGTCTACTTTCTCTTTTTCCATTTTTGTCCTTTCTTCTTCTTTTTTTTTTCCATAGTCATGCTTAGCTAGAGTTTTGTCTGGCCCATAAACATTCCTTGTTTTGGAAGTCATGGATCAATAGCCTTTGCATCCAGTGTAATAGGAAAAACTCCCAGACATTCTAGTCATACTGTTGGAATTCATTCTTCTTTTCTTTCTTTTTTTTTGGTACGAAACTTCAAAAGATTCGTTGTGGAATTTTTGACTTCTAGTAATGCTTTCACTGTCTCTCAGTTCACTTTGTGTGTTCTCGTGGCGCATGGATATGGACAAATATGCACTAGCATATGCGCACGCTGGTGAAGCTCTTGGCCTCCATCTTCATCGCCACATTCATGGAGTTTGAGGAAATGCATAAGAGCTCTACCTCTGTTAAACTGAAAACTACATAATTGGTCCTATAGACCTAGTAAGGCCTAAATGTGCCCTTCCTGTGATTATTATTAATATTTGCAGATTTTTCCTGATGGGTTTTCCCATAATTCATTGCAAAATTAGTGATGCATAAATATGATTTCACAAATCAAGCATGTACAGTCTGAGGAAGAAATCCACAGGAAGATGTATCTGTAAGTAACAACATATTGCTGTTGCTCTTTTAGTTATTTGATATTTGTGAAGAATTTATTATGTTCATCGCTTTCCTGTCATTTCTTGATTTGTCAAGATTTGTTAGGCATACATGTCACAAACAGGGCCTGTTGGCCGTTTGGGGCCCTCGTGAGCTCAGTTAAGTCAAGGTCAAGATGTACAGTAAGTGTGCAGGAGTAATTGAAACAAATTTCTTAATTATCTCTGCAAAAGGTGATGATTATGATGGTGGGGCACGCAGCTGTGAGTGGCAAGAAGGAAAATGAACACAGAGGAGGGCTTATTTAGTTCTTAGGCTCTAATGTTTGTAACCTTCTCACTTGAGTATTTCTGTAGTTCTGGTGATGATGCAAGAACAGACTCGGATGCCCCTGCCCCTCCTCGACTCTTCTTACCTTGCTTTTCTTGCCTTACCCCCCTAAACGACCTCCCCCTTCTCCCCCAAACTCCTCCTCCTGAACTGACATTGCATCCACCAGGCTCGAGACCAGGCTGGGATTCTGAGGTGGCGCCCAGACTCGGATTATTTACAAGAGCTGTAGCTCCGTAGAGACTGTGGTATTTTGTTCTTTCAAAGGATTGCAAAGCATGTTATGGAGAACACAGAAACTCTAAGGCTTGCTACTCTCTCCAACTCTTTCTCTTGTTTTTTATTTTAATTTTTTTCTGTTGATCTCGTGTTCTTTATATTTTGAATCATTAGTGTTGTCTTACAGTTGTGAAAAAGATTTATACAGTATTTATTCCATCACAGAACTGAAACTACACAGTTTATGTTTTGAGGTTAAGAGGATTAAGAGGCATAGTCCAAAGTTTGGTGTGGCAAACTTGAGGAGTTTTTCTGGGTTAATTTGGTGTAAGTTGCATTCTTTTTGACAAAGCAAAATGTTCTTCAGACTCTGCGACTGCTGCTGGCTAAGATACCAAAGCTAGCATGAATGCTTTAGCAGAGATGGCTAGCATGTTATGGAAGTCAGGTGCACATAGGGGAAATCTCATGGATGTGATCCGGCATTGATGCCATGTTCTAAATGCCCAGAATAGCTGGCCCGTCACGGATGTCTCAGTACACACAAACACTATAAAGTAAAGGCCAGCAGTCGCAAAAAAGGCTTGCAAAGGGGATGGGTTGGGAGTACACCAGGCTTAGGAAGGAAAAGTTGTTGAGGAGTTAGGCTAACTGTAGGGTGGGTGTTTTTCTGGGGAGCGTGTCTTAGTGTTGAGTCAGCGGGGGGTCAGATTTGCTGTCTTGGATATCAGCATCCGGACATCAATGCCAAAACAACGCTAACTGCAGAAGCGATTAGAGGAAGGGCAGAGCGGGGGAGATCGAGAGGTCTCCAGTGTGGCTCCTGCCCTTTCACTGTTACTGGACCCCCGTGAACAGATGAAGGCATGCCAAAAAAACCCAAAAAAAAAGAAGAGGGGGAGGCAGAATATTAGGAAGAAAACTGGACAAACACGGGTGTGTAACTCACAGGATGGGAAAAGGTTTGTTGAGACATGATCCCAGGCTGTAGTAAGTGTTGGCCTGCGTGTAGCTTTGAGGGTCAGGAGGGTCTCGGAGTCTTGCCGGCTGCCTCTTATCTGGCACTGGTTGGAGCCAGAATATAAGGAATGAACCTGTCACCAATTCCCGGTTGTAAACAAACCAAATACCGTGGGAAAGATGAGGTGTGAAGCAGAAGATGATGCTGTCTCCATGTCCTGTCTCTCCCATTTTTGCCCTCACTCATCAACCCCTGACTTTTTCCTCTTGTGTCAGCAAGACATCAAATACCACCTCCTTCCTTCACCGATGTCCTGGATTAGTGAACGCTTCAAAGGCATCTGCCATCTAATTTTCTTTTTTAAAACCAAATTATATATTGAGATCAGGCCTTGTAACGACATAAAAAGCTACAGTCCCTAATGATGTTTCTGATAATGATAACAGTTTCTGTTCTACGCTCCACTGTGTTGCATGATTCTATCTCTGGTGTGGACAAATATAGATTTGTGTCCCTTTTTCAGTGCATTTTTGTTTGTGATTTGAAGTTGGTTTATTTCCGATAAAAATAAGTTGCAGAAAAGGCAGTGCAGCAAGTCTCTATGGCAACCACCAACTTTGCATTTGAGAGATAGAGAACATGGCTTTCAGCAGCAAGGGAGACAATTTTAACCTTGACATTTTTGGAGAGATACCATTACATGTTAGTCCAAGGCTTCCCACCGCCAACCCAGCCACTAAACCCACACTCAATGTTCTTTCCAGTTTGTGGATACATGACTTTTTTTCCCCTTTTTGTACTTATCCTCCCTTTCCCAACAGGTCTCACAAACACAGTCTGTCATTTTTAATAAGTGCTTGAAACGAAGCACTGCTTTTTGTCCAGGAAGATCCAAAAATGACTAAGCAGTGGCTGATTGCAAAGGCTCTCCGGAGAGGCCCTAGGTAGAGGGAACGAGGGAACGGCGCTGGAAAGAGCTGGCCCCTGAGACGCCTGCAAGCCGTCGGGATACACACTGACCCAGCCACAAAAATGAGCCTCTGGCCGCTGTTGGCTGCACACAAATACACTCTCAGAGACAGACGTACACACGAGTGGAAAAGTGTGACTCGACGTAGCTGAGGAGCATGCAGAGGGAGGACGAGCAATGGTGAGAGAATTTGGGAATAAAGAGTTGAAGTAGAGGGCTGGAGTGCAGGAGTAAATTCATTCATATTTCTCTCCCAGCTCGTACTAGCAAGCCAAACCTCACTGGGTGAATCAGTGTTCCTCGTAAACAAGCCACAAGCACTCAATGGCGCCTCTAAAGTGAGCAAGTCAGAGAGAAAGAAGTGGGTGCAATAAGAAGATAAAAGAGAAAGAATGTGAGAAAGGAGGCTTTCCAACTTCCAGACTGACATGATGCTGAGGGGAACGCGCTCAGGAACACAATTACGAAACATACATGGAGACATCATGTAAGAAGAAAGAATGCGTGGAGGAGAAAAAAAAGATTCTGGATATTATTGGAAATTATCCTGACTATTCAGTGGAATGATGTCAGATCTGTTGGCTTTCCACTCCTTAGTTTAGTTCAATCTCTAGTGTCTTTGTTTGCAGAAAGCACATATTCAGTCATTTTTTTTTAGACACTTCACTCCAATTAAGCAGTATAAATACATACTGAAATTGAATCCAAAGTACAATTTTCTTGTATAATCCAACACGTATCATGCAGTTCATGAGCCATAACAAAAATCGACCCCTTGTAGCCTGCAGACAAAGGCGATGTTTCTCACCGTTGTGTTTTAGCCCTCAATCTCTACCCCGATTTTATACAAAAGCAACAGGACCCTCTTAGGACTAATGTATTCAGATTACAGGCAATTATGGTTTATTACCATTTTGTAGGGAAACTGGGGCTCATTTGCAGTGTTTGTTCAGTGAATGTCTAATAGTGGGAAGGGGAGGGAGCCTTGTACTTCCTGCTGCGCAAGCTGTGATGCTGCAGGAGAACTGTAGCGTAGCACCAATATTAATGACTCATTTCCCCCTCACCTGGAGGACTAAAGTAGACCTAATCCAGATACATCAGTAGTAATAGCCCAAATAAATCACTTCTGATCTCACTTTGTGGCTTGTTGTCTTTTGGAGGAAAAAATATAAATGTATAAGTCAAGCCATGATGTGGTACTCCTGAAAGGAATATTTTCTTATGTTTTAAACCTCTTTCTGGACTGCATACGGTGACTAAACATGTTCGAGTGCTGCATCATGTCAAGAAGATTCAGCACCTGGACTCGGAATTGGACCACGATACCTCAGCTTTTGCGTCACATATATTTTACACAATTCTAGGCTTGTTTTCTCCATGTAAACAAAAGCTCAAAATGTTCCCTTTTCTTTACTCTTTAGTTTTTGATTCTTTTGGTCGCCATTCCTCTCCCTGCTGTCATAAAGCTCTATCTCAGTCAGGAGAGATGGAGCTGAAGAAGCGCTTAGTGTTTAGATTTTAAGCATTAATACTGTAAAAATAATACAGTTTTGACCCAGTTTGCTTAATTTCTAAGCGACGTTTTGAACTAGAAGTTTGTTCTGACATACAGGCGTTTAATCAACTTTGAAACTTTGATCAGTTTTTGCGGGGTTAGTTTTGGTGCACAATCTAAAATAACACAGTGACATTCAAACCGGACAGGCCTTACCCTTTACGTCAGCGCTGCTGATTTGCCTCATCGCCTGGAAAAAAACAAACAAACAAAAAAAAAAAACTCTGCTAAATGACAGTAACTTTCTGGCTAATACACCATGCTGTCAAACTTTGCATCCTTCCAGTGAAGCGATTTGCCACAAGAAATGTGAAGCATGAAAGGGTGGCTGTGTAGCGCCGTTCGTTTCGTCTGGACTTTTTGCTGCTGCGCGATGGAGTCTGTGGCGGTATATTTAGGTGTACGGTTTGGGACAGGAAGAGGGGAAGCGCTGAGGTTATTTGATTGCTTCATTATGGTCATATATACGGCCATATATTTATGTATACTTTGTTACGTATGTCATTACATGTACACCAGTGAGTGTTTGTTTGTTTGTGTGCAGTAGCTTGTGTGCGCGTGTGCATGTGTGTGTGTGTGTGTGTGTGTATGACTGAGTAGAGAGGGCTCAGTGTTTGGACCACCCTGTGAGCTGGGCTGAGTGACAGCGAGGGCCTCAACACTCTTGCATTGCACACTCACTCACACAGGCACACACACTCAAGCACACTCCAGGCTCAAACACACACGTCAGTAAGCTCATTTTTCAGTATGTTTTTTTGCTCAATTAATGTCTGATGACCAATTAGATATCTAACTATGAAGCAAAACAGGCTCTGTGTAAATGAGAATCTTATGCTTCCTGGTACAGTGTTAGCAGATGGACTGCTGTTTTAACCAAACCCCAGATGACTGATTTGAAAAGATGGCTAAACATATTCCCTCTCACTGTAAATTTGAGCCATCATATTAAATGTGGTGATGACATTTGGCCAAATTGAAATGAATTTTGTTATTTTCAGACCGTTTTTAACATAATTACCCATTAGTCACTGTTTCTATTTTTTTTTTTCCCCCTCAGAATGACACGTTTAGGTTTTAAGAAATAGAGGCAGGAGTTCAGTTACCCGGTGAAATGCTATTCTTGCTAACAGTGTGTTTTTAGGCCTCCAGTCCAAATTAAAAACAGGTCATGCTCTGATGATGTAATTCATATCAAAGGCTTTCTTGTCTTTGCTTATAGTTGAACCAGTTTCTGCAGCCTGACACCCGACTCTTATTTTATGTTATCATATATTTTAGTGGCTTTGCAATGCTTAAATGACATTGTACAAACTGAACCACACTAAAAAGGTGATTAGAAAAACAATCTTTCCTAGGCAATTTAAAAAAAAAAAAGCCTTTGCTTCTGTTTGTATCCATCCATACGTCTGCACCAACAGAGAACTTCTCTTATTGCACATATTCAAGAACGACCACTGAACTCATTGTAACAACTTCCAAAGTCTCATACTGAGAAAGAGAGAAATGCCCTGAATCCATAATGTCAGATTCTAATTACAATATAAACATCCAACCTGCTTTTTTTTTTCACCTTAAAGAAAAATTGTACAGGAATAAGTGACATGTTGGTAAAGTTGCAGTATGTTCTATACTTCTCATAGGGCATGTTTTTGAGGCACATTCACCAAAAAATAATAATTAAAAAACTGCTATTGGATCCTGTCATTAAAGTATTTGAAAGGGAGCTTAACATATGATTTCATCTCAAGCATCTATGAAGTATTGGATTGTGCATGGATTATAATTATTGACATGCGCGCATATAAAGGCCACTTTAAGTTACACAGACTGACAGACATGAAAGGACATCCTAATAGTGTCGCTGGGCAACAAGAATGTGTTACATAACATTGCAATTTAAACAAAAGTCACCAAATGGTATGCGGTTATTAAAGTCTGCAGTTGGACCAGCGGCGGTTGGGGCCTAACTGACTTGAAAAACTGTACTGAGCTTGGAAAGAGCCCACGGGAGTTATTGCTGAAGATGGCTAAAGCTGCAAATGACAATGATGCCCACAAGCTACTGTTGCCGTTGTTATTTTTACACAAAAATATATGCAAAGATGTTGCATCCAATGGACTGGTTTAACTGCAGGATGCCTGAGTGCAAATCCTGCATTTCAAAGAATGTGGATAAATATTGACAAAATTAATGTGTAGACTGAAATCCACATGTCTTAGTGTTTAAAAAATTACTTATAATTATAAGTTAAAACTTATATTTATCAGGTTTAGGCAAACACACAGAAGGACAGAGGACAATGTTATTAATCTAAGCTTCAGGTTAAACCACGAGCATAAACGACTATTTTAAGGCATCTGTCTGCGAGTGGCGGGCTGAGTGGCGGGCTGAGTGGCGGGAGGTCCCAGCGGAGCTCCGCTAGACCTTATTTCAGTTCTGGCGGCACTTATTTCTGATGTCGTTTTTTGGAAGCACGTTTTCGATGCACACTTAAAATGAGGATGCTCGGACAGATTTAATCAATTTGAATGAAAAGTAATATTACTTAGTAGGGCTGGGGAATGTCTGTTATTTCAATTATTTACTTGAAATATTCAGCAAGTGACCATGAAAAGTTAACCTATGTTTTCCTTCACCAACTCTTTCATTTTTCTTTTTTTCTTAAAGGTATCCTGGTTTAAAATATTTGAGCACAGTTGCAGAAAAAAAAGCCAATGATGTATAAAAGCAAAAAAAAACACAAGTAATTGATTGATCATAATTGAAGTAAAATGTTAAATTCTTAATATTGATTTGAAGTCATATTGTCCAGCCGTATTACTTAATTGAACAAATGACATCATCGTGGCTCTACTGTATAGAAGTAATTGTAACACCTAGTTTGTTAAATTCTGTTTGACCTTTTAAAGCAACGCAACGGAGCATGAAACCTTCCCTCAAAAAAGTTTCTAAAGTGATCTTATCAGTAGTTCAGCTTACTACTATATAAAGGTATACACAACATATATATTGATGCTTACAGTTATATTATTGCATAGCAGAGGTTCTGAAAAAAAGCTAGACGCATCGTACTAAACAACTATTAATCCATCAGTGTTATACTGGAGGTCAATGCTGGAATGAAAAGCTGATAAGAACTTTAGCATGTCATTGTTTAACACTGAAGGTAGATAGCAGAGAACAGTTTACCCGATTAGACTGTACAATAGTTGTCATAAACTATATAACTGCACCTGAACCGTTTACTTGAAAATTCCTGAAACTATTTGTGCACAACATGGATACCTACAGATGCCATTTACATCAGTGCACTTGATCCACAGAAATGAAAAATAGAAATGAAAAAAAAGAGAGGTCTGAATACTTTTCACACTAATTTTATATACATATTGTGATTTCTGAAGAAAGCATAGCAAAATGCAGCAGAATGGGCTGCTGCTTGTAACAGCAGGGAGGGAAAAGAGGAGAGACATTGGCTCTCTGGCTGGTTGGCGGACTGACATCAAAGAGGACGAAACCAGCTTTGAGCTGAGCTCTCTGCAATGATTAAAAGCAGGGGCCACGGTAACGTCTGGATGGGCCATTTAAAGCTAATGAGGGAAAATAAATAGAGCCATGGACACTGGCATGTGTAGGTGGCGTGAATGTAAGTGTGTGTGTCTGCGCATAATGTGCATACAATTAAGTCTAGACATATTTGGACACTGACACATTTTTTTGTTATTTTAGATGTGTTTTTTTTTTACATTTAGGTTATACAGAATACAGGCTTAAAGGAAAAGTGAAGAATTACAATGTCAGGAGTGACAGAAAAGTGCGTTATTACAGTAAAGTCGGGATTTGAACATGGGTCGGCTGAATTCCCCTTTTCATTTTGCATCTATTCGTATCTATTCAACATTTGGAAGACATTTGGTATGCAGTTACGATGGCAGCGCCCTGAATTCAATGCCCAGCAAAAAACAAAACTACAGTTTTTATAGACTTTCTGTACACTCACAAAATTAAAATCTCTTTCACTTGTCTGGGGAGACTGCAGGGACCGCTTAAGTGGGATGACATTTTTGAGTCCTGTCAGAGACTCTTGTGCTTTATTGTGATGTTGCTACTTACTGGGCTTATCTTAAGTCCATTATGCTACAAACATATATTCCTTCAATTTACTAGTTTTGATCCGTAACAAATGTTTACACTCATTACCATCAACTAATAGTCATCCAGTTACCATCAAGCAAGCAGTATTATTATATGAAGATATAGGCACCAAAAGATTAATGTATGTATAATAAGGTAATTAAAGGTTGGGGCATTTATAAGCTAATTAGCTTCAGCCTTAACCCTTTCGGTCAGCCTGATGCACCTCTTCAAGAGTGGTCATCTAGTTTTTGTTCATTTCCCTGATGGCTGTAAAAAAGTCTTATTATTTGTTTCTCTTATTTTAATTATTATTTTCTATTCTGCTGATCAAAATAAACTCAGTTTAACTCAGCTGAACTGTAATAGACCTAGAGAATATTCCTTAAATATTCCCTGACAACATAGTGAAGGCAGACATAACCAATCGGCTTGAAACAGACACTTAGATTTTTCTTTCTTTCTTTCTTTCTTTTTTTACAGCAGTTGTTTTGGCATGTCACAACAGTGCCTAAGTGATGGTTAAGTTCCTCCGTGGGGATCCTATGCTAATTGGAATGGAGCCATCAATTATTAATATTATTATTTTAATTCCAAATGTACTTTTCCTGCTGTGACGAATAAAAATTGGTAAAAGCAGAATGCAAGTCGGCAAAGTCAGCCGTGCTGACTCGCTGATCTGTTTATTAGGTCCGATAAAACCTCTGTTAGATCCATTTTATATTCATTCTACAGATCTACATCATATATCGCCCGTAGATCTGTCTTTTACCCAACTTGAACTATGACACTAATTATTGTCATCACCATCAACATTGACTCACCCCATGCTGCTGTGTCTGTTTTAGTATTGTGTGTGGTACGCTCTGAGGGATGTAGGCAGGAGGCATTCGGTTTTGTGAATGAGTCATGGACATGGATCATTTGTCATGCCTATGTGACACGTACAAATAGGGAGATAAGCACAGAGTGAGGCGGATGACAGTAAGTAAAAGTGAAATGACACAGGCACATCAATTTACAGAAAATATGTGGGGCTGACAACAAAACCATGCACTCTGATTCATCAAAGGTGAAGGCTGCCGTCACTGGTGTCCGTAAGTAAATTTTGTACGTCATAAGTGGCATCAGTTCTGGATGCATCGCAGGCGTATGTGAGTCATCATGACTGTCCGTATAGACTTTTCAACAGTCTTCCTTAAAGTTGTGAAACTTTGATTTCTTTATCAAACCCTTTTTTTCCCTTGTTCTGCTTATTTCACTATGTTTTTTTTAGTTTCTCCTACAATAATCTATTTCTGCCTTTGATCTTATTTTCTAATTTCCAGTTCCCTTCTTCTTTGTCTCCTTTTTCCCTTGTTGTCATAATTTTTTCCATGTTCAAAGCACAGCTTTAGCAAAGGCACAGGCTGCAGAGCTCCGACAACAAGCCATAATTTTCTTTGTTGATAATCCAAGCGCTTGGCTGGATGATAGTACGAAATGCCAACCCATCTTAACGGATTCCAGGCTTCTTTCACAATGTGACTTTTTTATTATTACAAGTTGCATTTAGCGTCAGAGCTGAGTTATTTCTCAATCCAGTGCTCTTCCAAGATCTAATGGGCAATTATCTGTAGGGGAGAAGTTAATGGGTGTCCCATTTCACAAAGTCCCCCGTTATTTATGTCAATGAGCACCATTGTGTGGAAACGTGGCAGACCCGTGCTAACCACTCGACTTGTTTAGATTTTCTCCATGGAATCCCACACCCATTGTAAGCCAGCAATAACCACAAAACCCAAGTGTGTGTATGATTGTGCATGTGTCTGTATGTCAGTGAGTGTGTTTTATTGAAGTGTGCGTAGTCTAGCGCAAGATGCACAAATCTGGGTTTGTGTGTGTGTGTGCGCGTGTGTTGTGTAAATGTGCATAGATCAATTGAACATAAATGCTGAGACATGATGAAAGTATATACTGACAGACAAATCCATGTGCACACCCGCACACTGGCCGCCCCCGTACACACAAAACCATATAAACAGACATCTTACCTCCCACATACAAACGCACACTCTCACCACAGACACTTACACAAGCAGAACTGTAGACCTACCACCACATACTCAGACACCCCCTTACACACACGCACATAGTTACAGACCCACAGCCACATATTCCGGCATCCCCTCCGCACACACACATACATCCAGAACCAGAGACCCACCACCAACATCAACACCCACAGGCTCAGGCTTGGTGACATCATGGCTTGGATGACAGCACGTCTTCCAGCCCCATTAGTCTGATTGTAGGTGGCTCCGCCACAGTGATTTATGGGTAAATATCCATAGTCTCTGCTGTGTTGATTTATGAACCATGTTTTGGTCCCTTTGGTCCCCAGACCACAGAACTTGGGAGGGGGAATCCTATACAAATAATGAACTGGTAAAAATGGAGACAGTGAGGCAGAGGGGCAGAAGACCCACCCTGTCCCTCATCACTGTATCCTGTTGCCAGATTGTGATTATTCAGTAAAATCAGGAAGCCCAGATGTGTCACCTCATAGTTGCCGCTCCGTGCTAGCACCTGTCCACCTGCACATGTACCTGCTAAATGCTGACCTCTGATCTGTCTCACTGTTCGCCAGTCAGTCAGTTAGTTCATCTGCTCTGCTGTAGATGAATCTGTCTGTGTAATCGCTGTGATCTTGTCATGTGTTTTTTTCTTTTTGTTTGCTTTTTTGCTTGAATTTGTTAGACATACACATTTTATATGTTAAAAGTAATCCTGAGACATGCAAGACAACATTGCATAAAGGCTCAATTAATGGAAGAAAGATTTCTATGATGTTGAAATGCTGTAGAAAGTAGTCTCCATCATTTTTAAACAAATAAATCCTTTTGAAGATAAACATAACTAAAATTCCCATTACCTGAGTATTCCTAGTCAAAAAGAAAAAGAAAAAAAAGCTATTTAAGTTAATCTATCATCATTCATCTTCTGTAGTTGTTGTGAAACTTGCTTTGATTGTGTATCCTGAGGCCACTGTCACACTACCCTCCCAGGAGCCTGCACAGAGAAGGGACATTAAAAGGCCACCAGGACCCCACTGAGATCCCTTCAAGGAGTTTCCAAATATATGTATTTGGAGCTGTGCATTTATGAGAATGAGTGGAGCCTGTGCTTGCATTTTCATCTGTTGGGCTATTATATTAGTTTGAGATATAATTAGAAAATCTTCCTTTGACTGGCAGGTGTTTGCTCAACGTGCTGCGGCCCTTTGGCTTTGCAGGCTGGGTGCTTGCCTGTCCTCCAGTCTCAGATCCAGACACTGGCAGGTGGATTTTATTTCTGGAGGAAAGAAGGGATGGTTGGAGGGATGATGCACACAAGTAGAAACATTAAGACTGAACAACCAGCCACCGAGGCAGTGAATTATTTGTTGAGTACCGTAGCCTGCCTTTCAGAACATTACCAGTGTGTTTGACGTTCCCACTGGTCACGAGAAGAACTCTGCGTAGAACTGTGTGTTCCAGGAGTACAGCATGGTCAGACTGCAATGGTAATAGAAATGTTAAAAACCTGAGAGTTACATCTCAGACGTAGCATCTTTAATATTAAAGTTCATGATGGCACAAGTAATAAAAAACTGCAAGTATGGCTTATCTGAAAAGGTTGCCAAGAAAAAGGCTCTTTGAACAGAGACGACCTAAGTGAGGGTTTTAACCCACACTGTACCAGGTTTGACAAAAAACTAAAGAGCATATAAACATAAGCGCCTCATAGTATGAGGCTCATACCCACTGCCCACTGTCAAGTGCAGTGGTGGAGGGATGATGATTTTGGGACCAGGGCCAGTATCAGTCTCTGACTTGACATGAACTCTGCTATTCACCAAAGTGCTCTATAATCACATATGAGTCCATCTTTTCAACCTCGAAAGCATTTGGGTCATGCAACACAACAATGATCTAAAGCACACCAGCAAATCTACAGCAGAATTTAGGAAAAACAAAAGAATGAATATGTTTCCAAAAAGGTCCAAAGAGTCCAGAACTGAAGCTGAATGAAATGCTGCAACGTGAACCAACGTAAGACAGCTGTGCTATTGAACTGAAGCAACTTTTTAAAGAAGAGCAGGCCAAGATAAAATAATATAGCATACCTACTATGATTACAAACAGATTATTAAATCAGCTTTTGAATATAACACAGGTTACCTTATAGGTTCCAGAATTTTCAAATGACGTTACAGATCTGTTGAAAGAAGAATGACTCAGTCAAAAATAAATAATGTAAACTTGACAGCGGTGACACACAGAGATAAAAATTGCCTGTTTATGGTTTGCACTGACTTGCCACAGTCTCATACGCACATTTTTGTAAAGGTCTTGCCTTGAGGATATCATAGGCCAAAATGTCCTATAAAAGGTCAGCTCAATATGGAAAAGCAGTTCATGGTGTAAACAGCAGCGTGGGCCGTTAGACTTTGCATGCTGTTACACAAATGTTACTCTTGAGGCAGTTTAAATCGCATTAAATCATCTTCGTCATCAATCACTTGATGCTGATGAACAGCTGCTTTTCTTACTTATTCAAAAGAAGAAGAAAAAAATCATAATTTGTGCCAAACTTTAGAGAAAGGCCTTTAACACTTCTGTACTTTGTCTCAGTAAAAGATGGTGTACAATCGGATTTTTTATCTTCTAACATGATCCTGTTTTTTATATGGAAACTTTATTTATGTATGTATTAAAACATTACATTTAGTGAAAAACTAAACAAAGACCAGCTATTTTGTAGTAACATCAAAAAGTAACATAAAATACCACTCCTTTGCTTACTAATGAGGATATCAAACAAACATGTCCAACTTGACACCGTAATGAAAATTAATTAAACATTAGTCTTTAACAAATGGGGCGATGGATTAGTTAGATTCAGTGTTAACTTATTTGTTTGTTTTTATTTACACACATATTGCATTTTAAGCCCAACTAACCCCAAAAACAGACCAACAGCCCAAATGTTGGAGTGTTATGAAACCAATTTAAATAGGAACTGTCGTCATTACAGCAACCAGTACTCTTGATGTCAGTGAGTGGGAGTGGGGAGGTCATTTTATCAGGATGTAGCCCTACTGCTTCATGCTGATAACTTATATTTATCTCGTGTTGTTTGTTGTATATCTGAAAGCATTCATTTACTACATTAATTTTCAAGTAGAAGTTGTGGCATTAAGAGTTTCATCCAATTATTGTGACATAAAGTAATAGTCTGATCATCCAGCTGTTATTCTGGGTCTATATTATCTATTCAGGGTGGATGTGTTGGAGCCTTTCCCAGCTGTCCTTGGGTAAAAAGCAGATCACACCTTGGACTGGTCACAGTCCATCGCAGGGCCATGTATATAGACAATCCATACATGTATTCAGATCAGTTTCAAATCATTCATCCATCCATCCATTATCTATACCCGCTACTTCCTGTACAGGGTCACGGGGGTCTGCTGGAGCCTATCCCAGCTCACTTTGGGCGAAAGGCAGGGGTCCACCCTGGACAGGTCGCCAGTCCATCACAGGGCAATTTCAAATCACCAGTTACCCTAACCCTAACATGCAGGTTCTTGGAAGATTCCAGAGTACCTTTGGGTACTTTTTTCTTTTTTTTTTTCTTCAGAGAAGCTGGAATAGCTCAGTTGGGAGAGCGTTAGACTGAAGATCTAAAGGTCCCTGGTTCAGTCCTGGGTTTTGGCAGAATGTACTTACTGGGTCTTTATGCTGCCATGTGATCAGAGCACTATGGTAGCATGAAGACTTGGTCACACAGGAAACCACTGTGGTGGTCCTTGTTCCTATTCAGGGTCTCTTTAGGTGAAAGTCAGGGGTATGGCAGGGAGATGAACACGTCTGTTCATCACAGAACAACAAACAATCATATTTACTCATTTGCAGGTAGAAAAAGTAGCAGAAATGTTTATACACAACATCCTGAAAAGCCATTCTCCATTTAAAGTGTTAATGGAAAATAATCCCAAGTTGTTACTTCAGTTTAAATGGTGAAGACTGTACAAAGTGGGCTCAGGAGAAAACAAGGAGATTCACCTGAATCGCGGATGCATCCATGTCTGTCACCTGCACAACGTCCTCCTGACCTGCAAACCTCTTCCTTTCTTCCTGCCAGTCATTCTCTTTAGGCTACTGTGTCTATAATGAGAATTTCCTCCTCAACCCCCACCACCACCACCACCTATTCTCTCACTCCCCCCTCCACTCTGTGCAGAGTTGGAGAAGCTTATCGCCTAGCAACCACAATTAAAGTACAACAAGTCAGTGGCGGTCGCAGCCACCATTGGAGCAAGCTTTCACAAACCTTCGTGTGACCAACAGCTTTAGACAGAAAGCGAAGAAAGAGTTACACAGGGAGACAAGGAAACAGGGCTTAAGAGTTGAAGTTGGACAGGTTAATAGCAGTTAGCAGCAACCGCCGCTGAAAACACTGAGGATTTGGGGTTTTTGGAAACAAGAGAGAAGAGCAAGACAGGGAGTGATGTTAGACTCGACAGGTACGTGTATGTGATGGAATTAATGGATGCAAAGTGGAGAAATTCTACAATTAAGATGATGTGTATTTGTTTGTGTGTTTGACTTCTTGTGCATTTTTAGCTCTTTTAATGTTTTTCTTCCTGTGATTTTTTTTTTTTTTTTTATTTATTTTCTTTTCAAAGCAAACCATCACCACCAGGACAGCCCTAACTTTAGAGTCATAGCTGCATTAGCAT
>JBAMYA010000011.1:4187808-4210351 GCA_037176975.1 Arrhamphus sclerolepis
CTAAGGTGATATGTATTTGTTTTTGTGTTTGACTTCTTTTGCATTTTTAGCTCTTTTAATGTTTTTTTTCCTGTTATTTTTTTTTTTTTTTTTTTTTTTTTTTTTTTACTTGTCAGCCAGTGTTTGTTTTTGAGGAATTTGGCAAGAAAACAGCTTACAGTAATACTGGGAATTCACAGCTGCGGGGGACCGTAAAGTTTTCTCTTTTTCTTTTGCAGGATTCTGTTGTAAAAGCATATAGACACCTGCTTCCAAACACACACTCACAAGGAAGACGCTAGCTTGATGTTGTGGGTAAAAATCTTGCTAATTATCTCTCACATTCTGCACTACAATCACTCTAGCTGGTAAAGATGGTTAAAAAAAATAATCACATTTGACATGTCCTGCAATCATTGGATTTTTCTTTTTTTTTGACTGAAGCTTTGTGAGGTAAATGATTTTCATGAGTTAAGGCAATGATGTAATATCAGTTTGATTTCAGTCCTGCTCATATTCCAGTAGGACTCTTGGGAGACTCTTGCAGTTGACAAGCTGCGTTCACATTCTCCTTTATAATTGGATGAAAAGTCTGAAGTGGATTCCACATGTGACATTCACATTTCGAAGTTGCTGCTTTAAACGCTGGACATAAGGTTTGTCGTCAGCGCAAGCTAAAAAAGAATGAAACAGGTGACAGGTGATCAGAGAGACAGCAAGAAGGTGCTGACCTTGTCAAGATGAAATAAGGAGGCAGTGTGATGACATGTGGAGAATAGCATACTGTATGTATTGATGGTAGAACAGAAAATAGAGGCCAAATATGAATTCTGAAGTGTCTCAAAAACTATTGTTAAACACAGCAAGGTTTATTGGATACAATTGACAGAACCAATGTACTATTGCCTAAAACATCTTATAAAAGAAACTTATTTTTTGGAGGAATATTGTCCTGCAGTCAGGACAGTCTCCTGGTCTTGTGATCAAGCTGTATGTCAGTTGCTTAAACAGCTGCAGTAAAGGCCTTGCAAAATAACGGAGGCTAAAATGCATTTTTTAATGATAACCATTGATTTCAGGTCGTTACCACCTGTAAAGGATTCAAACTTTTCATCTTTTTCATATATATATTTTGTACTTTAGGTTTATGCTCTGATGTTTGAGTTGCTGAGCAGAAAATGACCTTTTCTAATAAATGGAAGAAACTCCTAAACGCTTTGTCAGACTTTAGACATTAACTGAGACATTACTTAACACCTATATTAAGTTAGATAAAAGCTGGACAGGTGGTCTGAATATGCTTAAAGATCAATAGTAACAAAATTAATATCATTTTCAGCATGCATACTTAAAAATTAACATTTCTCTTTAAGAAAGGTTTATTGCTTTTTATTTATTTACTTTTGTTATCTGTTAATATTGCACCTATAGAGTCCCCAGATTTGGAAAGCCTTCCAAATGACCAAGCATGAAAAATGATTTGAAAATGTAGAAACTGTAAGTATATATCTATAATTTAATACAGCTGTTGCTTGTATTTCTATTTTAATCCTCTTTGTTCACTGTAAAGAATTCAATGTCGCTGATAATAATTTCTGCTCTGATGCCAGTCATTAGTTCAGATGGTCTTAAAATAGTCCTCCTTCACCCCCCATAGTCCTATCTGTCAAATGAAGCACACCCACCTGCTGTTTCCCCTATTGGGAGAGTGGTACTGCCTGAAGGCGCTGTGGGGGAGCTGAGAGGGTGAAAGGTTACCTACTCTGTATGCCATATCCTGTCCCCACCAGGAGAATGAACCTGTATGAACGCCCCATGTCAGATGATGGTACAAAAAAAAAAGAAAGGTCACACCAAAAAGCAGTCACACACACCAGATCAGTCTCTTTCGGGGCCAAAAAGTGTCAGTCTACCTATCAAAAGGAAGCATATCCAAACAAATGCAAGCAATCAAAACAACAGTTGCCTCTTATAGTGTTTCAAGAGACAACAGAAGGTGCCGGCTTGACAAGACAAACAAGGCAAGCAGTGATCACTACTTCACAAGTACTCACACTTACTGGCAGCGTAGCTAAAATATTGTGCTATAAATGATTGACAGCGTTGTCTTGGCACTCTTGCCATGGGCTTCAATTACCCCACTGAGTCCCAAGATGTTATTGGTGCTGCAGCGACATACAGGAATTAGCATGGAGAACTGTTGTTACTGTTGTACAACTTTCACTCCGGAAATGTGTGTGTGCAGTGTATGTGTTGATTGCCTGTGTGTTTTGTTAGCACAGTTCAGTTTGTCCCAGCATGCATCACCTCTGAGTGCACAAAGACAGCAGGAGTAGGCTGTTTGGTGTGTGTGCATTTGTCTATATGAGTGGGGATTTGCTGTCATCCCTTGCCTTGTGTGTGTGTATCTAAAAGGTTTGATCTGCCAGCGGGACGCATCCAAAGTCCCCCCCTCCCTCTCTACTGTGATAGTCTGAACTTATTTGACTTCATATTCAGAAAGGCCAGAGAAGCGTTTCACCTTTTCCCTACGACAACTCAAGGATAGGAATCAATAAACCTTCATTTTTCAGCTGATTCTAATGTTTGTTTGTTTGTTTTTCAGAGTCTGGGCTCTGCAGACCGAAAAGAGAATCAGCATAAAAAGTAAGTCCCTTTTATTCACCATCCATCTCTCTCTTTTTTTCTTCGTAGATTTTTTTTTTCATTCCTAGTTGCAGTTTTTAAAAATACCAAGAAAGACTAAACAAGTGGAGATGATTAAAAACTTACTACCCATCTGTCAAACTAGCTGCAGCTTGCTTGTTGCTATAGAAATAGAGTGGATTATTGTCTTACCGGCACCAGTAAAATAATCGATTTGCTGCATCTGACAGTCCACATTATGCACCATATACTCACTGTGTGTCTGTAAATGCCTGTTGATATTACAGCTTTTGATATTTTTATGCATGTTGACCCAGCATTGCACATTTATTTGTGGCAGCGTAGTTTTTCCCTGCAAATCATATGCACGTCACCAACTTCTGTTTTAAAGGTTTTGGATGAAAAAGCATCAAAACTAAGATATGGGCATTATTCATAGTTTACTGGTGCAGCAAAAAAAACAACAACAAACAAAAAGTAAACCATCTAATATAAGAATTTGACCTCATTCATCTGTGTTTCAAAAGCAAATCAGGATTACGTCCCTAAATCATAATCCATTTCATGCCAGTAATACTTCTAGGGCATTCTGGTTTTTAGTGTGGCCTTCTTTTGATTTATTCGGACAGAAGACAAACTGGCTGACAGAATTAGGAGAAATCTGAAATTTTGGATAACATTTGACAGGAATTTGATGTCAATAACTAAAACAAGGGTTGTTGGTCGACACTTTAGACTTATTATAAGATAGCTTTGTTATTTGAGAGCTTTTGTGATAACTTGTGTCAACACATTACTCCACTGGACAAACCGCCGTCAGCATACCACATGAGAGGATCAGCTCTTAATTTGACATCATTTCTGTTTTCTATTTTATTATAGTATAGCTAGAAGTACTTAGTTCTCTCAGCTTCCGCCATCAAAATTGGTAATTATTTCCATTCCGTTACTGAAAAACCCTCAACGGTGTGCACATGCTCTCAGAAAATCCTTCCTTACAAACTGCACTTTTCCCCATTTGCCAGTAAGTTTTCCTCTGTGCTGTTTTTTAAGATCACTGTGTGTATCCAGCGTTTGATGTCACAGTTGGCACCTACGTAAAGGAACTGTAAGGTGCCCAGATCCCATGTATGTACAAAAAAAAAATCAAATATGAAGGTGTCAAATGAGGTCCCAGCTCCCTGTGTTACAATGTATTAGATGCAACAATGATGGAGCAACTCCTCCTTTAAAGTTATTCTGCTTTTATCTTTCTGCATTTTAACTGTTAACAGACAAGTGAACATGTATTGTTTAGTCCTACATGCGCTCAAGTGTAATCAAGATATATTTATTTATTTGTTTTGGTAAAAATGCAGCTTTGAAAAGTGTCCACTTGGTTTCATAGCAACAGGCATTTCCCCTGTTCAGTTGGAGGCTTCTTTAAGTGCATATACAATACAGGATCTTAAAGTTATGGAGGACTTTAACAAACACAAAGAGCAGACTTGTAATCAGGCTCAATCAAAGAACCGGGTCTGTCTCAGGAGTTCACGTGCTGCCTGAAAATGCTTTCCAAATGTGAAAATAACAGTCTGTCTCGTTGGAAGTGAGCGCTTGGCGAAACTTAAACGTCTATGTTTAGAAGAGACTGGCTGATATGTGGTGCATGTAGTGCATCGTGAATACGCTTTATTTATTTATTTATTTATTTTTGATCTGATGATGTGCCTTGTACGCTGGCACAGTGAGCACTCAGTGTGCCCGAGTCGGATGCATCTGTTTCCAGGAGACGAGCGGTATTGTATGAGAGGGATGGCGAGTAACAGGCGTCTGCTTGTGAATAAGAGAAAGAAAACTGTTCTGTACACTCTCCCACACACTCATTTAGGACGGCACGAACACGTGAAGGAGCGGAAACCAACATACAGCGGTAGCAATGACGAATATGGTGCATCCACATGTGCACGTGGTTTTCCATCTCAAATGAAGAACGAAAAATAATTACAAGGAGTTGGGTCTGAATGTACTGATATTAGATCATATTTTGCCTGTTTTTAAACAAATGGCCCCTCTGCATTATCTATTCCAGCATGTTTAATAATCCTTTCTTTCCATTTTGCCCTCCGATCTGCATCTCCCTGAAAAGAGTATCAGTTCTCACAAGGGCATTTCCTGTTTCTATAATTTCAGTATCACTTAGCTTTGATTAGCTTCCACATGTCAAAACAAAACAGTTTAAATCTAATTACTTAAATTCAATCGAGAACGATACGCCAAGTTATTTCCTGCATTTCAGGTCAGATAAAAAAAGCAAATAGTGATTGCTATTGCCCATGTCAGGCTATATTGCTAATTGCTGCGAATTTCCAGCGGTAATAACTGCTTCTTAGTGACGAACAGCTATTGCTAGAAGAAAATGCCTTTTTGCAAGTTATTGAGATAATCATACGATCATTGAGCTCATGCTAAAATGGAGAAAAACGTTATAGACTGAATTTGGCTCGTCTTTACTACTCACAAGGTGTGGACTGTAGAGGAAGGAAGAAATAATGGAGGGATGGACTAATGAGGCTGTCAGTGGGTTTGGGGAATGCTTTGTTTCTTTTATGTGAGGGATTTAGGTGCAGATATCAGGAAAGAGAGAATTTAATTAGAGTAATTTAATCACAGGAGTAGGGCATGTAATGGTTCTCATATGGATGTGCTGTAGATGAGCGTGTAAGATAGATGAACTTACTCCTTTGAGTGTTAGAAGCTACACATCTTTATAGTGGCTTTAGAGTAATTTCCCAGTTTGTCAACACTAACGAAAAGCCTCAAATATCTTCACCGTTTGGAAACCGCACCAGAACCCAACTTAAAAATGGCTTTCTGCCCTCATTAATCTTAATTTTGAACATTAGGTAGCAGATTGCTGGCAGCTGGATGACGACTTTGAAGTCATTTAGTTCTATGTATATTTTCTTTTTGTTGGACGTCGTTTGATTCTTTTGACTGTAAAAAAAATAGAAAAAGGAGGTCTTTAAACTTTACCCAATCAGTGTTGACTTTGAAATGAAACAACTCAGATAAAACGGCTCATATTTGTTTGACTGTGACGGAGGCCCCGCTTTATTTTATGGCTGCGATTCGCTTTCCTTGCCCGTAGTGGCTGCTTGTTGTCAAGGTTACAAGCTATGCATATGTCAGGCCCTCCTGCAGTTAATTCTACTTTCATTTTGATGACATTGTTGATGTTCTGACTTTCAATTCGTGTCCCACAAACGCAGCCGTAGGGCCGATCACCCCATACATGCACGTCACGTTAAGTGTACGTTACTTTGAATCTCTTTCTTTGATGTTGAATTCTTTGAGCAGGTCCTTCTTTGCTTTTTGCACCATTTAGATATGAGCATAACAAACAACTCGGCGACAAACAGGGAGAACAGAGGGCAGCGATACAGATCAAGGACCCACCACATCACACTATCTCATTCCCTGAAGGTATAATCCGAGGCAAATGTAGCTGAGAGATAATAATGGCTGAGTGTTCCCACTGTCTGTCGAGACGCAAGACACATTCCTTCATTTTTCCAGGCCCTTTTTTTTTCTTTTTTTCTTTTCACCTCATTTTTTTTCCAGGGTTCAGAAATCCCAGTGTAAATACTTACTGAGGAGTATTTACAATAGTGGTGATGGTGGTGGGAGAGCGCGCTAACTCAGCGGGTTGGAGGACACTACCACTGACTCACTATCTGAGTATGTTACTATTTGTGTAGTTGACTTAGTGTGTGTGTGTGTGTGTGTGTGCGCGCTCAATTTTAACGTCAAAGTCTGTGTTTGAAACTATAGTAGGTATCCCTTGCCGTTTTATAACAAGAAGTAGTTATACTTATAATGAAAGCAGAATTATCAGGCTGTGTGTGTATGTGCATGTGTGTGTGTGTGTGTGTGTTATTTGATGTGGGTTGGCTGGAGTGATGTTGGGTTGTTTGAGAACTTCCCAAGAGCATGCTGCCAGGCCCAAAGACTCAGCAGGCAGAGACAGCCATTGTTTTGGTAAAAAAAAAAAAAAAGACTAACTGTGTGTACGTGTGAGAGAGAAGAAGGACGCAAAGGGCAGAGATAGGAAGCTTACATCAAAAACGACCTTTATTCTGTGAAGTACGTTCTGACTTTCAGTGAAAGCACATGTGCTCGTGTTCTCCGGTCCGCTCACAAACACACGCGTATAGGAACAAAACATAGAAGCATTCCGTCCTCACAACAACATTAGCTTAGGGAGTCCTCAGGGAAATTTTGTTCTGTCACGTTGCACATTAAATGCTGTGCCAAACCACCCCTCGTGTTTGAAACCACACATAAAAATTTGATCAGCTTTCTTAGAAACATTTTTGGATCATCATAGTTTACTGGCATACAATTACAAATATCATTTCAAATATTAAACTGCTTTTGGGACAAATACACGGTAACGCAGCATTTAAACCAAAAACAAAAAAGCATTTTGAAGTGGCAATTAGCACCTTTTCTCTTTTTTTTCAACTATTATGAAGCAAACATCAATTGCACAATTTAATAATAGATAATGACTAATGATCATTTCACTGTTTATCTGTGTTCCCTGTAGCCCTAGCTTCCACTAAACAATTCTCTTCTTTTCCAGTTACTGCACTTTTTGTGATAGAAAAAAAAAAAATTGTTTTTCCTGGTTTTCCCCTTAACTTTGTTTTCTTCAGTGACTGCCAGGATGTCCACAAACAAATGTTGAATACTGTTCTTTTTGTCCACAGAAAGACAGCCATCACCCATCATTAACCCAGGCATTAGTTTTTAAATAAAGTGAACATTACTTTATTAATCACCAAAGGGAATTTAAGCTGTTGTAGCTGTGTTGAAGTAGAATTTGCTTAGGAGAAATTAGTTCATATAAAAAGTCAAAAAGCAATAAGCATAACATATATAAAACCTACATAACAAAAAATAGGTTAAAAACAAGCTGATAAGCTTCTGGAAGTTTGAAATCTAAAATTTAAAGATGGTACAAATGACAAATTTGACCACAGCTCTTGCAACAGGCCGCCAGGAGGGTGTGAAGAGTGTGTGAAAGGTGTGTAAGACTTGTACATTTGTTGACAAATTGCAGATGTTGATAATTGGGACACTGGCACAATTAATGATCTGTGTGTAAAAGTCTTTGGTAAAAGCTTTTATTCCTTTTTAGTAAAATCACGCCCTGGTTAAGAGGTCAATGATACTTATTCATAGACTGACCTTTAGTGACCAAAGCCTGTCGTTTACGGTGTTAGTGAGCTGTGTGAGTGAGTGCAGATGCTGATGTGAGCTTTATGTTCCACATCTTTTCCCAACAATACTTGCATCTGTTATTCACTCGGCTTAAACCTTTACTTAAAAATTTAGAAATATTGACCGTACATCACCCCCACTCCATTTCTTATCCCAAAGATAGGGCTTTGGTCCTTACAAGCATGGAAATGTTACGAACATGCATACGTCTCTCTCTCTCTCCTTAAGGTTTCCTTTTACTTATCCTTTCCAGCATAAATAATCCCCTCAGTCTGCTGGCTCAGCCCTGATTGGAATCTCGACGCCATGCTCAATTGTGGCTGCGTGAAGAAAAGTGGGGTGCCCTGAATGTGTGTGTGTGTGTGTGTGTTTCGCTGTTTCAAGGCTCTAAACATTAATCTAGAAGTGACTCCATCTCCTTTGGGGTTGACCTCTTGCATCTTGGGCTCAGAAGTGAGGTTGGTGCGAAGATCATTACATGCTCAGACATAATCGCTTAAATGATAGCATACTTACTGCAATTTTTTTCTTAAATAAAGGGATGTACTCATGTAGGCTCTTCTATCCAGGCTCATATTTGTACTTTTCATGAAGCTTTGCAGGCCAGCAGCAGTTCTGCTTTCAGTGCCAATTTCGCCAAATGTACCGATACAGGGGTTTAAGATCCAGGTTCAACAAAGTTTTATCAGTGTTTCTTTGTCCTAGAAGAGGGGAACTGGAGTCTCTTCTGGGGATTTATGAGGAGATTCAGTGGATAATTGTGAGGCTATACGCAGTCATTAGTGGCTTACAGTTTCAGGTGAATTGATGTGATGATTCGTTACTGTTGTCAGGTCAGAGGAGTTTTCATACAGGGGTGTCAAGGCTGACAGGTTCCATCTAATAATTCCTTCTCCCTTGTCTTTAAAACATTATTTTGTTATTGTAGTAACTGTGCTGTTACTGCCAATGCATTTGTTCATCTTGGATGGGACATTATAGTTTTAATGACTTCATACTGTGGTTCTAAGTTTATGCGTGTGCACAAGTCTTATACAAACTGCTGTATCTTCAGTTGGGTGTTACCACATCTCCCCGCTGTAATAGCTATTCATCCCAGATCAATTTCCCACAAATTACATTCACTATTATCTCATTCCACCTTACCGAAAGCGAGTGGAAATTGGCACTGGTTGCTTTTGCCCCCTCCTCTCTCAGTGGCATGATACTCCAGCTACAGACTCTAATAATTTGCAGGCTTCTATGCGCTTGTCAACTCAGTTCAAGATGAATTTGACTGCAAATCCATCATCTGTATATTTCACTGCATCAAGTCAGCCTTATGCCACACATCAAACAAGGAGGAGGACTGAGAGGGAATGGTATCAAGCCCAAGACCACAGGGAGCCAACCGAAGAGAGAAACTGCATCGAATTCCTCCCGTGTTTTTGTCTGCCTGACAAAATCTGTATGGGCCGACTCTGTGGAAAACAGCAGTAAGGTAATGAAAGGGAGACATCTGACAAAAAGATGAAATGATGAGCATGACTCAGAGACGTGCAAATGAAGGGATGGAGGGAAAGTAGTCAAGATGGAAATATCTCTTTACCAAAGTGGGTGGATAGGCAGCATATGAAAAGACTTGTAGGACAATAACAGAGTCCCTTCTCCTGGCAGCTAACATTAGAGTTAGATCCTAAGCTCTTGATGTTGAGCCAGATATTGTTAAAGTTTATTTATGAACTGGCCTCCTCACTCCTTTGCACTCTCGTATCTACCAGAAGAGCCATCCCTCCACTCAACATATTGGGCCTTTTTTTTTTTTTCAGTCATGCATTGTACCATGTTGATGGATTATTTCAGGTAAATTTCAGATATTAGGCAAGCCAAATTGAGAGACTCCAGAGTGCCTCAGATATTACACAACATCTGCTGCTCTGTTATTGCTTCTCATTTACACAGCTACCAACAGATTACACTTTCAGCAGTTCAGATAATGTAACTGTATCACAACCAAAGTAAAATCTTGTTAGCTTAAAGAAACATCAGCATGTTTTATTAGTGAGACCCCAGTCCAAGTGAAATAAAAGCAGCCTCTGCCATGTAAAGAGACGTACACACAGACATGGGTTTGGATAGGGATGGCGAGTGGAAAACAAGGCTTTCTTTGAGCAGATTTTAATTAGCAATGTTCATAGCTTGGCTGCGTTCTTTTATGATTGGACCACTGAAAGCCTTTTTGTTTGACTAATGAAACACATTGAAGGGTATGTTCATGGGTTAGTTTGCTTGTGTCTGTGTACATGCAAATATTTGTGTCTGCATCAATTTCTTTTGCATGTCCTGTAACAGTCACATTGATGGGTGGCTAAATTCTTTTTGGTGTATTACTGTTCCATTGGCACGGATAAGAAAAAAAAAGGCATAGAAGCAGACAGAGATGAAAGAAATCCTACTGCTTTGTTTTCCCTTCAGTACAAAATAGTTGTTTTAGGTAGACAGCCATTGCCCATAATTGCTGCAACAGGCTCAGGTATTTGTCTGTCCTGCTCATGATTTACTGCATTGTCTGTGCCCTAGCAATCTGAAATAAGGTCTGCGGTTGAGGGCAGCCCAACCTCAGACAGACCACATAAATTGGGTAATGCATAGTTTCAATGGGGTCCTTTTAAACACAACTTACACAGAACCGTCTGCATAATATGAGAAGCTACGCAGAACATTTTATGGAATCAAACAGAGCAGATATGCAAATGCAGTAAGGCTCAAAAATATTTGGAAAAACACAGTATTTCTTATTTTAGGTATATATGAACAGAGTTGCATTGTGAGTATTTGCATGAGTGCAGATCCATAGGTTTACTGTGAGATTAACATTCTAACTGTGCAAAGAATTTTAAAAAGTACAACTGCTTAATACAGAATATAAAATCTCCATTTTATTTCCAAATAATGCTTTCATTATTTTATTGTATTTTATAAGTTCATTTTAGGCCTGTATCTTGCAGTGAACTTTCATTATTGAAAGTATTCAAATTGTATAAAGATATACAAAACAGTCTCTTAGCTTGTTCTTGATTTAATGTTATAAAGGGGTTCTTTTCATCTGATGTACTGGATTGATGTCTTGTATGGACGTCCAGTCAGTCGCAGAGCTTTTACCTTTCTAAACTATGAAGAAAGCTGGGTGGAATGATAAACTGCTGCATTTTCAGCAAAAAAAAAAAAGTTACTGTTGCTCAACTCACCACCGCCGAGCATTTGATGGTGTAATTCATATTGTAACCATGAATCACGCTCAAAGGAAGGAGGTTAAGAACACTCAGTCACACTCCAGTGTTCTCATTGTGCCCAAGTCCCAAGACTGGCTGAATGGGATGAACCACTGTGGTGACCCTTCAAGGGGAAAAAAAACCAAAAGAAGAATTAGAAGATCCAAGTTGAACTGTAATTATGCATCTGTCAAAGGTATAGAGATGGTAAATATTTTAGTCACTGGAAGAAACAAATTGTAAAAAGCTCAATAAAGACTGCGTTACACAAAATACTGTATAAATATGTATGATTTAGTGCTAAAAGTAATTAAACTGAATATCGCCTGCACTGTAAATAAGCTGCTGCTGCCTGCAGCTTGCAGGTAAACATCTCTGAGCAGCAGTGGTTTTGCTAGAATTCCAGGCAGTCTTAACTCTACCCTCAAATAGTGGGTTAGTGAGGCTATGAGTGGGGTCAAAGTGCTCCATCAACAGCTTTGTGTGCTACGAGTGAGAACAATCTGTTCTTTAGCAGAGCTCCCGCTCATGAATGCCTCCGAACAGTTAATTGCTACCATGGCAACGAAACAGATAGGGCAAGCGATCTTAGGTGAGTTGTTTGCAAGAAAGCAATCCGTCACAGTGACACTGTGAATGTTTGTGTGAAGGCTGGAAGCGTGTTTGTGAGCGTCGGTCAACATTTTCTCCGTATCATCACAGAAGCTGTTCAGGGCTGACAAAAGCACTCTTGTGCTGTAGGATTGGGGAAAGTTACTGATGCTGGCAAGATCATAATCTGCTCATAATTGCAGAGAGCGAGCTGCTTTTACATGGGAGGGATATACTGTTGTTTTAAGGAAGCTATCAAATCTAAGGGTTATCAACACTGTGGAGCGCCTAGCAACACATACGAGGACCAATTTGTATGTTATCATTTACAAAATGAATTAAAAGTAAATGATGTTGATCACAATATCAGGGTCTACCTTAAAGTGTTCTTTATTTAAAAATCCAAAACATGTATAACATTAATTTTGTTGATTTTCCTTTTTGGCCTTACTGGAATGTCTTACTTTGGTTAATTTCTGGTCAACATGAGTCAGCAAAGCCACTGGGGCAGATTTAAGTGCAGCAGAGTCAGATGGCTTACATAAGACACATTCAAACCAAACAGTTGTAGGGGCTCTGTGAGGGTTATGTGGACTGAGGAGCCCTCCATGTGACAAAATACCTCCAGAGTCTTTATCCCTGCAGGTAGGACCACTGCCGTGATGTAACTTCTACCAGGCAGGTGGTAGATTAATGGAAAATCACAATGTAATTCCTCAGTTGCATATAGGTTTTTGTTTTTTGTTTTTTTTTTTACCTTAAACACTATTCTGTCATCATCAGCAGGTTTGTTTGGGGTTTTTTCGTGCGTGCGGCATTTATTTATTACATTTCCAGCCTTAGCATCTTTTGTGTTTTAGCCTGACTTTCAGACAGTTTCATCCTCATTCAGTTTTTTCTTCCGTCTCCATTAAAACACCAGGTCTCAGTTGCTGAGTTCCACACCAGTTATTTTGAAATACCTTTCCCGGGTCTGTGCACCTCCTGGTCTTCATGGTCCTTATTTCTGTCCTTTTCCCTGTCTGAATATGTCCTGCTCAGTTTTTGGTTGAGATTCATCTGTTTTTGGACTGTTTCCAGATACCAACCGCTGTAGGTGGTTTTATTATGTTTTTTTTTCTTTATTTAGTTTTTACTTGGCAGCGTTGGGGTTCTCTTTTCCCACATATCATGACATATTCTTTATACAGACCACAGACTGCCTGTAAAGATCCTTATACAGTCCAATAAAGATGGCCGTTTCCAGCCGTTTTTCTCTTATCTAGCCTGCTTCTGCATCATCTTCGCATTCATTGGACATTTCTAACACTTCATTACTGCATTATAGCATTAAAGAAAAAATATCAAGAATAGCACAACTTTCTTTAAACAATATGTTCCTGTCTAAAGTGTCTCCTGGTTGGTCGATTTACCACAAGTATACAGTGAGGAGCTGTGGTGCCTCATAATTGTGCACAACTTCTGTTGCCAGTTGGGAACTGATCACGAAGCTCCAAACCCAAGCTACAATCAGCAAAACCTTGAGAGAAGTTTTCAACAATGACTGAAATCCAGCCATACATATTCGAGCCAGATCCCAAACATGTGAGTCGTCAGCCGGAGGGACAACAAATAAGAAATCCCACTAAAGCTGGAAAATGTCTGTTGTTTCCTCTCACCCAAATACACATTTCTTCCGAGACGTTATTGAAACAAAAACAGAACAGTACATACAGAACAGAAGCTGATTATTCTTGGAACACTGTTGAAAACCTTTGCTTTGAAAAATGAATGCGATGTCCGTATATTTCTTAAAACTATTAGGACTGCATCACGTTATACCCTCCGGCTGGTCCACTGACATCATGACACATAGCTGGAAGACGTCCTCGAGTCCTCCATTTGTCCATTGTAGAGTATGACCAATAAAGGCCTTATGACACTTGGATACACTATGTTTATTTTGCATAAGAATATAACAACACCTCATAAATCTCTCTTTTTTTTGGCTTAAAATGATTTCTAACATAAGAATTGATTGCTGCACTACTTTAGATAAGTGCACTAGCATGGAAAAGTATGCTATGTCCACTTTAATGTGGAGTCTTTGAAGCACCTGGTGTTTAGTGGAGTTGAATATTTCTGTCCAACTTGACTATATTTAAGACTTTTTGCCTTTAATATATAATATAAAAAAAATCAATAAAAAAGATTGAACCAAATGTGATGTCACAGCATTTAATATGTTTTTAAAAGACTAATATGCAATCTACATGACTAATAGCCAATTACTCATTTCATTTTAAAAGTTACCGCATTGAAAGTCACCAGGGTCAAAAATGTTGGACAAAATATTTTATGTATAATAATACAAAAATAATTGTAATTGCTTCTATCATTTTTACTTTATAAACAAATTAATGCACTTTTTTCTTCAGACTCGTGTAGCATGATGATAGAAACAGACAAAGAAGACCAGCTCTGGCTCTTTAGCTCTGCAGAGATCTGAGCAGGACATTGATGGATGAAGCCAAGACTAAATCTAAATAACTTTTAAGTGTTAGCAAGCCTTTTTCCAAAATAGAAGGCTAGAAGATGGGTCATGCTGCATGCTGCACGAAGATCTGACAATGACTGTTGGTTCATTTGCAAACAGATGATAACACAACATAAATAAATATTGCAGTTCATTATTGAAAAGTGAAGTTTCCTGTCTGATCGTTGTTGAAACTTGCCACTCAGTACCACTATATAGTAGATAGATTGATAATAAATAGATATTTTGGAGTCATTTAATTAGAAAACTAAAAACAAAGTGATACTAGAGGAAAAGTTATGGGTCACTAAGACTATCGGCTTTAAAGTGCCACAACGTCTCCTTTAAAATTTCATCACAGTCAACAAAACACAACAGGTATTTGAATATGGATTGATTGAACAGCTTTACTAATAAATGCTATGGTTGTCTTTTTGTCAGCCCGTCTTGGTGTTACGATTGGACGAAAACATCAACCGAGTTCTTAAATAGAGGAAGAAACCACTAATGAAAGGTTACTATGAGTCCCATTTGTCAGAGACAAAGAAAGAAAAGTGCTAAATTGAAGTTTTCCGCTGCATGACTCGAGTAAGTGCACTTCTGTACAGCTTCACTTGATCTCCATCCATGCTGCAAGTAGACATAATGGCTTTGGTGTGTGCTCACTGAAAGCAAGGCAAAGACGTGTTGGGTGTTGGGTTGGAAATGATCGGGAACTGACACGTTCAGATATGCTTCTGACATTTGCACAGGAAAGAGGACGCTAACAGAGGTCTCTGGGAAGAGCTTGCTACTCTGAATGGTGATGGCAGAGAGTAAAAACCACATTGTTTGTATGCTGGATAGGGTCTTATGGGTTTAGGATCATATTTAACGTGATGGTCACTCCTTCAACTTCACTTCTGTTGAAAAAATAATCAATTAAATTACTCATTTCCTAAACTGTAATCAAATCAAAGAAAGGAAGGGGAAATATAATTCTAATGAGAAGATAATCAACTGGAGTATTGAGCGGGTCTCTAAGGGGGTTGTGTCATCATGTTGTGCCTGTTGCGGTGATGTTATCAGGGACAGCTGCACGAGGTGGAGCCAAGGCAGACTCAGAGAGCCAAGGGGCAGCCAGTTGCCTGCGGACCCACCTGCTTCGCATGTGCAGTTTTCATCTAAACCCCTCAAAGGGATTCCCTCAGTCCATTTCTGTGTTCACTGGCCCCCCATGTCTTTGAAGTCATGATCTTATGCATTACAGCTCTTATCCTATAGTCTCATGGTCATGTCAGGTGTTTGTTCCAAACATTTGTTTGAAGTTTTACAAGGAGCTTGTTTCGTCACCACTGGTCACAAACACATCAGATTTATATAAACTAAAGCAACCTTTAACAACCAAAGACGATCCAAACCCATCACCCAAGAAGCATATACGTAAGTCTACTGCCAATGGAAATGCATTTGGTGTCGGTTGTTGGCAATAGCTTGTATGCACAGAAGAGTGATGCTAATTTAATTAAAATTCATTATAGAAGAAGGAGAAGACAAAGCCCAGCCTATCTTATTACCATCAGTTAGGGGTTCCTCTGCCATCTGACTAAAATCCCACACCCGTTAGCATGATTCACACAGGAAAGTATGTCTCTGTCTTTGAGGTCAACCAACTCTTTTCAGAAATTGGCACTGGGACAGGAAACAGTAGTTGAGGGTGTAGGAGTGGGAACACAGGCAGTGAAGCTGTGAGTTATTCTACTTGATAAGCCTGAGCATGAGGTCATTTTGAATAAGAACTCATGCATTGTCATCTCAGCTTATGGCAACATCTTTGTGGTAAAACAGTTGGTCTGAAGAGGAATATGTTATCGAGCAGCAGACTGTTGTCAGGGGTTCTTTTCATCAGAAGAAAATGCTTTCCAGCTGTATATAAATGAGAATTTTTGCTTTTTAAGTTGCCGTTTCTAAAATGTACATTTATGGTGGCCTGTCAAGGTTGTGAAATGCTGAGAGACTAGTAAGAACAAAAATGGCAATGAATCACAGCAAGACATTTGTTTAGTCAATTTTTGAAAGTAAAGAAGATATTCCAAGCGAGGTTACAGAGAGGACCAGTTGGCATGCAACTTTAAAATGTTTAATTTCCAAGGTCAGAGCAATCTTTTATTCACTCAAATGGGACCGTTTGCAATGATGCAATAAGATCTTGATCCAATTCCATCTTTTTGAATAAGAACTCTCTCAGATCTGATCAGTCCATCGAAGAAGCATTGAACTCGACAGGGCACTGTCTGACTATCCGTCCTCTTTCAGCAGCAAAGTAGTCTCCTGGACAAAAGCATGTGAATTACTCATCTAAGGTCCTGTCAAACTTCTGCATCTGGTTGCCAAAGAAATGCTGTACGATAATATGTCAATTTAACTGTTCAATTAGGTGTAACTGGCTGAATCACCAACTGTCATTCATTCATGTCACCGGTCAGGAATCAAAGCAACAGCGTGAGCTAATGTACAGTTACATAAATCTCGTTTTATAAAAGCCTTATGTGGACTGTTATTTAGACATGCATCTTACATGAGCCAACAAGAATGAAGGCAGATACAAGACTTGTTTTTGAGTGGCAGGGAGAGAGTGCCCCAGCAGTCTGCACAGTGTGAGCCTCAACCCAGCCGTTTCTTTGTCTCCAGCAGAGCTCACCATGGAGACTAAAATGCTTTTTGGCTTAGGTTTAGAGGAGATCTATGTATCTGTGTGAGTATCTATGAGTCATTATTAAGTATGTTTTAGCATTTCATAATGAAATGGAAACAGCATGTGTGTGAAATTAGGAGAGAGTCCCATACCGTGCTTGGTCATCCTTCATCATTTTGAAAAACAATGTTCATGTTAAGATTGGTGATAATAGTGCTGTAAAGTTTTATTGTTTTTTTATTATTATTATTATTTTTTACAGTGCAATGATTTACCTTCAAATGGTCTATTGATTATTGTCCATTTTTGTGAAATTAGGTCAAAACCGTGCGTAATAAGTTAGGTTTTTACATCGCATGCCCTGCTGTTAAGCATTCCACTCTGGCTCTTTGATAGAATATAATTTCATTTTGATTAGTCCCCAGTGTTGCCAGCACAATATTGCAGTCCTGAGTCTCATCAAATTTGTAACAGGCTGGAAGAAATATTACATTAACTGTTTTTAATTTTGAGTACAAAGTTGAACTGGGACATTGGCAGCCCAGTAGAGGAGATTAAAATGTGTGACTTTTTGTACAGAAGATTTACAGAAAATTAGGCAGGAGGTATGCAGCTTCCCTGAAACCTTATGTTTCCACTGGGAACTGAAGCATTGTTGCACTGTTTGTCAACTTTTGTCAACTTGTCAAAATTCCATTTCCTCTGAGCACTCTGATTTCTGCAACACTCAGTTTTACAGTTATACTGAAAAACAAGTCCTCTTTCACATAGATTATTTATTTATTTCATTTTATATTTTTGACATACCATTTTTGATACCCGAGGGGAAATTCATTCTCTGCATTTTACCCATCTGGGCTGTTGGACCAGAGCGGTGGGCTGCCATGGTGTGGCGCCCGCGGAGCGTGTGCCCCCCCCCTAACAATTTGCAAAGATCAATGCATTAAGCAGTGTTTAATAAGATTATTGTATCGTTTCGCCCTCCAGGTCAGAGTCAGGGATCTCCAAATTTACTCATCGTCTGTCTCTGAAAGAGCGTCCAGCTAAAGCAGAGAAGACCTCTTCAGAAAGGCCTCCATCCTACAGGCGACGATCTCTCAGTGTGGACTGGTAAGACAACGGCACATCTTTTAATGTCTTTCTGCACATTCTTATTATATATCAGTAGGAAATCAGAGGTTGTAATAGCATCCTTGACCTGCATTACTTCATGTCCAAAATAATTAAAAGAAGTGGAACTTCTTTTAGTCTTAAAAGTGTCTAATTGGTTTTAGTAAATTCCACTTAGGCTACATGCACATCAACTATAATATAATATGATTTATAGGAACAATCTTAGGAATAATTTGGTATAATGAATAAATCAATCCAATAATTGTGTCAGTGTGTATGTGAGTGTGTGTGTGTGTGTGTGTGTGTGTGTGTGTGTGTGTGTGTGTGTGTGCACAAAGCTGCTTTGCTTCATAAAAGTGCCTTAACTGATTCCTGGACTAGAAAGTGGTTATATAAGTATATATGTTGTTGCTGTTGAACTGGTACTGTTATACCACTATATATATATATATTTTCAGACTGAATGGTTATATATGTGATTTAATAATTGTATGAATATTTACACTTCTGATATGAATTATAATAATATTAGCAAACAGAACAGTGTGTGCATGAAGTTTTTTTTGTTCGTTCGTTTTTTACAACTAAATTCTATAGTGCAATGTTGCAATGCACATTGTTTTCTCAACATTTCAAATGCAGCTTACATCCAGATTTCTTCTGAGGAAGTCATTTGACATATTTAACAAACAGCCATGCTGCTGCTGGCAGGGAAAAGACAGATGTGAGGGCCAAAACCAGGCATTTAAGTTGGCAAGGCTTTTCCACTGATATTCAACATCTCTAAGAGGATTTAGCCACGGTCTGTCTGACACTTCGCTACATTTAATATTAGTTTTTTTGTTGAAAATAGTTGTAAACAACAATGGAAAAGTGTAGGTGTCCAGTGAGGAGAAACGCTCTGAAACAGCTTTCCAGGTAACAAAAAGGGCACTAAATTATATAAAAACCTTTTCTTTCTGATGCAGATAGAAAAGCTGGAGTATCACATCAAGATGATAATACATGAGTTTGAAAAAAATGATAGGAAGAATAAATTGTAAATTGTATTTCAAATCCAAAAGTGAACACCTCAAAAGAGAAAGACAGTGTCGCTTCAGTCTTGTTGCTATGTTTGCAAAGTCAAGGCTCTGGTTGACAGGGATTGGTGACTGGTGTTTTTGTCAGGGCAGAGGGCAGCCAGGGTGGTGATTGGGTGGTGATAGGGTCCTTCCCTGTCTCAGCATCTTGGTTTTGTTGAGGAGCTCCAAGCAGCTCTAGTGGCGCCAGCTCATCTTGCTCTTGTAAAGCTCCGGTCTTCAGGCAGCCGATGAAAGGAATTTGAAAGCTTTCCATCGCGAGACTGCCTTTCCGTCCCCACCCATGGGAATCCGTCTCACGCTCCCCTGTTGTTGCTTCTCCTCAACTTCCTGCTATGTATTCTTGGCTCTTCCTCTCTGCTTTTCTCACTATTGGGCACAAGGGTCTCTGTGTAAAAGTTTTCTTATCCATCCCTTGCACTTTTTTCATGTAAAAACTGCACAGTCACATTTCTGAACAGTTTTGAGGTTTGTAATTGCTGTACAGGGACTAAATTAGCACCTCAGTAGAGTTGTTTTGTGGTTTGTTGAGTTACAGGTGTGTGATTCTCTGTAGTCCCATCAAATCATGCTAGGGCCTGGTGTGAGGTCTTACAAGGTCTTTTGTTGGCCTTAAGAGACCTACTGTGTGGTCTTGGACTGACACTGTGATGTGTGGTCCACCAACAGAAATGCAGTGTTAAGTGCAAGAGCTGAGGTGTTTGTGCAGTGTGAGGTCCTTTACTTTTACAGCTCCATGTTTTTTTCTCCCATGTTGCTGGAGAAGGGACCTGGCCTTTAAAGTTCAGGCCCTGATTGATGTGGTCTGGTTTTAATGAAACACAGTGGGTAGATTGGACATGCTCATTTACAAGAGGGATGGGGGGGGGGCTCAGCTACAGCTGGATTCTGACTTTCTCCGGGCCAAGCCACTGTTACAGGAGTGTGACTCGCGTTTTGTGACATAATGAATAAGGGACCCCCGGAGGATAGATTCAGGGTTGAGGGCTGAGTCGTGCTACTGGGAGGTGAAACAGGGTTTGTCCAACCCCTGAAAAAGAGCCCAGAGCAGTTCCCCTGAAAAGCACAGTCATCAGAATTGTCAGAGAGAAAGCAGATGTTCCATTTGCATCTAAAAAAAAATATCCCCAATCAGTTGCATAATTGCATAATTTACTTCATGTTAATAAGATTATTTTTTACAATGGAAGTGTCACCTCAGAGTTAAGTGATGTGGTATGAAATAAATTGTTTGGACTTTTTAATCTTAGCACAAAGTGCTTTACATTGTGTTTCTCATTTACCTATTCACATACTGTGGTATAAGTCTATTATTCCGCCCACTGCAGCAGTTTTAAGGGACTTTATAGATAAAGGTGGTATTGGAATTATATTGTCACTTTATATACAGCAGCACTTTCTTTTTCCACAGTCATACCTCAGTCAATCCGTCCAAGGACATCCTCTGACCACATTCTACTGAAGTGAAAATGTCAGGTTTTATCAACACGTATGCGTTGGTGAAATAAGGCCTCAGAATGCATATCTGTTTCACTTGGATAAATTGAGTGCAACATGAGAAAAGAGACCTCCCAGCAGCCCTGCACAGAAAAGCAGTCTCAGTTGGCTTAACACTTTACTATCTATTTAGTGGACCATTGCCATTTATGTTGATTCAACTCAGATACCCAAACAAACTGAGGCTCTTAAGAGAATTCTGAGGCAAACTGGAAACAGGAGCTGTTAGCTTTATCAAAGTCCATGAACACTGGCAGGGACTTGGAAAAATGCGATAATAAAAGATAATGGCAGTGTTATTGCTAATCATAGTAAATGGGCTCCAGGGGTATAGTTGGAGAAAAGAGTGGAAGAAGGGGGAGAGTAAGTGTTTGAGGGAAAATAGAAAGGGAGCTGCTACCTGTTAAGAGTTGCAATGTAATCAGTGACACCGATAACAGCTCTCATACCAGAGCTCATTATATCTAATCAAACAAATCACAATGCGCACTGCTGATATGAAATAGTTTTATCACTTTATGGCTGCAGACTGAGTTTCCTTAATAAACTGTGTATATAAGGTAACTTAAACTTATCGTTGGGCTTGTATTGGCACTGATGCAGCAACAGATGTATCGTTTTTACTGTGATGAATTGTGATTGCAGTACGTAGGAAGGGATCCATTACATCGCTGATACCCCATTTCTGGCCTGCACAAGTCCTGAAAATAATGAAAAACAGTCCAGTTACTCATTGCTACATAGTTTTGAGTCTTTTTGCATGTCTCAGTAATTCTTCTCAGAGACGAAGAATGCGTCTCCAAACATTTTTGCATTACTTGGACAAGAAGCAATTTGTGTTCAGGTATCATTCTGCTATTCATATCAAATAGCATCGCAAGGATTTAGTTTCCCTATGTGAACTAAGATCTAGACATAACATAGTTCTATTCCCCAATGGGGAGTTTATTTTTTTCCTTGTTTTCTGACCATGACGTAAACACTGGAGACATTTAGTAGAGTTAGAGACTCAATACCGAGTCTATAAATGGATCCTGGTTCTGTTTCAGCATTGGGCCAGCAAATAAGTTTTTATTTCCATATCGTCTGATGATGACAGAAAGCCAGTTCCTGCCCTTTACCGAAACCACTGAGAAAAATAGAGAGGGAGTCATACATAACGGTCAAGCAGTTTTTATTTCTCTAGCCAGTTCAACGTCAGTTCTCCTGAATGAGAAACTGAATACACAAATGCTTGAAGATCAGCATTTAACATAGAATTTGGTACTGAGACCATATCCACATCATAAATAAGAATTGGAGACGAAAAGCTTTGAGTTGGTACCGCGGCAGCAAGTGTCTGATCGTAAAGTTTGTGGTTATGCGGTATGCACTGGATAGCTTAAAGCCTTTGCATCCACTGGAGGCCCTCAGCTCTGCCTGGTGCCAGCCTGTCTTCATGGATAACGCCATGCTGACAGGACTGCGAGGATGACGTCTTAACTTTGATGTCAAGAGAGAAACTAGCCAGCCCCTTTCCTCTGCCATTATATTAACATAAGCACACACTCACAGACTGGCAGAAACTCATGTCTGCATGTCTAATTTTCTCCTTGATATTCAAGCTCACACACATGCACGAGAAAACACAGATTGTAATACTTAGCACTGTATTGGGCTGGGTGTGCAGGGGGGCAATGGGGTTTAGTGTTAATCCTTATGAATTGTGCACAAAGGGAATATGAAAAGAACACAGAAAATCACTAATTTCTTTGTGGAAAAAGAGGGCAGTGCTCTGAGGGCCCAGTGAAGAGTGGTTTTGGACAGTTTACCGCTTGCCTCATTTGGTTCTAATTTGATTTAATATTACCCACTTTTTTTTTTCCTTAAGTCCTTTTTTATCCTTTTTAAAATTTTATTTCCTTACTTATTAATTCATTTTTGGAAGAAT